>JAGDYQ010000015.1:1091844-1248979 GCA_021962125.1 Bulinus truncatus | reverse complement strand
TTTTATAACTGATAACAGTTAAAAACATGATTAGGGTGCTACCATGTAGAGCAGTATCAAAGGGTGCCACCATGCAGAGCAATAACCCAGGTTGTTACCATGCAGAGCTTCTGGAGCTTAGGTGAATGAATACAATTCTTGAGGTGGTTGAGATACTTTCGAATATGACTCAGTGTTAAAAGAGCACCTAATGTGATTAAAGAGGACAATCTACGTGTACAATGTTGGCATCCGATTCTTATCTATCACCTGTAACTCAAAATGATTTCATACATGTCCTGGTACATCATTTGAAGATCCTATAGGGATATAAAGGCTGCAAAGAAGTTTGAAAGTATTTTGGAATTTAGTTGACAGCACACCTGACATCACACACCTACCAGATGTTGATCGCTCTCATTTTCTATGATGAGACTTCTAAAGTTTAGCTTTTAAAAGAGATAGGAAGACACTTAAAGGCAGCAGATATTGATCTAGACAACATCAAAGAGTGGTCAGTATTAGATGTTTTGAAATTCATTGCTTTATAGGGCTTCCTAGAATCTCTGGCTACACTCTCATTGAGCCTGCAATTATTTATCACTATCTGTGTGTCTGTAGCTTCATGTGAGAGGAACTTTTCAAAACTGAAACTGATTAACAATTACCTGCCATCCACTATGTGGACAATCAAGGCTTTATGATCTTGCTCTGTTATCTATTGAAAGTGATATGGTGAAAGATATTGATATTTATGGAGTGATTGACAGATTTGCAGCTTTGAAGACCAGGAAAGGAAAAATGCTGGTTATTACAGTTGTGTAATTTGTTTTTTTATCTTACATAATTAAAACTCATCAACTCTTGGACAAATTGGACGTATTTAAGAAACATTACAATTATAGTCGGTTCTCTAAGGCCTAGTGCAGGAAAATTCGAAATAGGTTCCATTGTTCGTGGTGGATGCCTTGAGGGGGTTGGGTCAGGTGACACCCTGAATTTTCCGCACCGGGTGGCACCAACCATAGTGACACCACTGCATGTAAAACTAGATGACTTTCATTTAGGCTAAATTAAAAATAAATAATGAAGTTAAACAATCAATGCCACATTTATTGTTCTGAAGATACTTTGTATCATAAAATATTTGATGAAAACATTCTGCCCGCTGGACCTGTTTTAATTATTACTGGGTTTTTTTTAAGGTGATACCTCCTATTCCACATGTATCTTAGGCTAGGCTACGACAACACTATAGTATATACACTCTTCCTTTCCAGTTTGTGCTAACTGTGCTGACACTGGACAGTGTGATAAAGTCACTGGAATTTGCTCCTCTAGCTGTATAGATGGATTCATGGGAGTGAACTGCAGTCAAGGTACTCAGTAATATATACATACAGAAGCTTGAAAGACTATACATGCTTAAACCACACTTAGCTTAGGTTAATTAAAATTTACATGAACTTTAATTTGTGAATAATAATTTTATACTCTATTACTTAGTTTAATTTTTTTTTGCTCAACGTAGCGAATGTTGCATGTATGAATTCTTTGTCCATTGAAGCTTGCTGCAGACCGAAGTTATAGCTAGCTATTGTGGCGTCCTGTGCAAGTTAAATTTTAGCACCCTCTCTCCCCCCACCCCAATCTGACAAGTGTGAAAATGTAAACAATGAAATATTTGACAGCTTCACAATTTACTTTAATAGGGGTGCATGATCGATTCCTTCATCTTTTGGTAAAATAGGTCTGGAACATCCAGCATTGTCTGTAGCTATGACATGTTTACATTCCAGTATTTTGCATTCTCTGGATGATCACTTTTAAATTTCCAAGCATCATAGCTGTAGTGCTATTAGATTTGTCAGTACTTTGCAGTCACTTGCTGACTGAATCAATCAGTGACAATAATCCTTACCGAAATATCAACATATATGCACCATACACACACATATGAGTAATTTATTAATGATTCTATTATAATTGGCTACCCCATATCAATTATCTAGATTACTTACATTTCGGCCATATCTTGAAGTATATCATAAACTCATAATTCAATGCACTGTGCATTCTCTGCCCATGCCTGGTCTAGAGGCTTATATATTTTTTTCAATATTACTATTTTTCCACCTCCCCCCCTCCCGCACCTCAAGATATAGTTCTAATGCCAATATCTCCTGTTATTTTACTTTGTCTTGTGTTAATGTTAGACTTCTTGTTTAGATGCCTCTATTGCTGCCTGGCTATACATTTGGGGTATTTTTCAGTCATTCTAAAAAAAATTTCTTCTTTACAGTTTGTGGCTTTTGTTCCAGTGGTAAATGTGAAAAAGATAGTGGAAACTGCACTGGTTGTGCCAATGGATACTTTGGAAATCGTTGCACCAAAAGTAAGACATTTGAATTTTTTTATATAACTTTTTTCATAACTTTACAGGGGGTGTAATAAATTTAGTAAGTAATCTTCAGCTGAAATGCATTCCAGTTATTTTCTTTTGACGTAGCAATATTTTTATCCTATACAAAACTTGCAAATGTTTTTTTTTAAAGAAATTTTATGAAGTAATTTTATTTATTTATTTTAATTAATTAATTGATGAATGTAAAAAAAAATAATGATGGTATTTTGTTTTTGTCTGTAGGATGTCATCAATGTAAAGAAGATTATTGTGACCAGGAAACGGGCAACTGTTTGAAAGGTTGTCATGATGGCTACAGAGGAATTCTTTGTTTTCTTGGTATGTTAAAAAAAACATTTTTAGAATATAATTAAAGAAAATATGCTTTATACTCCTAGCTTATTAAGATATAGGGGTGAAGTATTTTGATGACTGTGCCATCTGTTGTATTGATGATAGCAATAATGATAATAGCAAATGGTATTGAAGGTTACACCAAAAAATATTATAATGCTCATAGTGGTGCGCATTTGTTTTTTTTGGTTTACCTCTCATTGGAAGAACCCACGATACATATGAATAGAATAATCCTTGATCATACTGCAATGCTCTGACTGGGCTACGTTTGATATGAGAGTGTAAGAAGTTAGTGTAAAGATCAGTTGCAGTTTTAGTTTAGTAGAGAGATGAGCTTTAGAGAAAGATTAGTTTGAGTTAAGTCTTAGTTTTCATTTCGATTCAGTATTCATTTATTTAGTAGTTCAGCTGGTAGCATCAGAAAAAGACTCATACCTTAAGTTATTTTACATGCCAACACTCAAATGCATCCTACAATTGAAAAAAAAACATTACAAATATATTGTTCATGAATTTCAGAGTGCAGCAACTGTGGTGGTAATCATGCCTGTGATCAAATGACCGGTGAATGTGTGTCTGGATGTTTACCAGGATTCAAAGGCATAGACTGCACTGAATGTAAGTCCAATCTAAACCAAGTAGATCACTGTTTTAATAGTTTTGTTTAGTCAGATAGACTGACCAATAAATTGATAAACTATGACTTCTACTTTTGTTTAACTTTCCAATATCATTCAATATATAAATGTTTTGATTGTCTTGTCAAAAATTGCAGCTCTATATTCTTCAATATCTATCTGCCTTTTTCATTATCTCTTTTCCACCACTTTTGATTAGACTACACAAGTGTTCAGAGGGATGGTTCACTGAGTGATGTAAGAACTTGACTGTCGGCCTGAGAGACACGGCTCAATGAGGGCCAAGAGAATTTTGGAGGTCCTGGTGAAAGTTGATAAACAGTCTCTCAAGTCCACCCAGTTTTAAATGGGTATCTTTTTAATAGGGGAAGTAAAGGTGGCTGGGCGTTGCGCTACCCATACAATCCCTTTATATGCAGTGATTACAGAAACAGATGAATTCTACTCATCTACCCCGATGGCCCTTTAGGGCTAAGGCAACGTCACTATTTTATGCATGTGTACTGTAGATCAAATCATATACCTCCTTCAAATAAGTGCCACCTTTATCCAATATTATAGCCTGTGGTCATTGTAAAGATAACATATGTCAGCGTGAGAATGGTACCTGCACCATGGGATGTATGCATGGCTACGTACGACATGACTGTGGAATCGGTAAATTCAACCAGAACAATATAACTATCCAAATTTCTTATTTGTATTTTCGAAATAGCTCAAGTTTGCTTTTGATTATTTGTTTTACTTTTTTTTTTCATTCCATTTTTTATTTTATGAACACACACAAACACACATACACACACACACGAGGAACAAAAATAAAATACTTTTTCTTTACACTTTCTTTTTTTAAATAAAAAATATTATCAATTAAATTTTGAATGAGTTAATAGATGAAGTAGTTTTTGTTCTAAATTGTAGTAATATTATTTATTTTTATCATTTGAAAACTATTACAGAATGTAGCCATTGTATTGACAAAGATTGTGATGCCGGGACCTCAAAATGTCGTAAAGGGTGTCAAGACGGATATTATGGCACTAACTGTGTAAAATGTTAATATCTGGCTTATTTTCCAGTACATTTGTTTTCTTTAGAATTTTGTAGTTTATAAATGTGTCATAGAGGAAATATTAACTTAAACTTGAATTTAAAGTCGACATTTTTTTTTATTTATTAAGTTGTTGTTTTTTTAAATTGTTTTTCTACAAGAGTGTTATCATCATGATTATCATAAACAATGTATCATGATTATCATAGACAATGTATCATGATTATCATAGACAGTGTATCATGATTATCATAGACAATGTATCATGATTATCATAGACAATGTATCATGATTATCATAGACAATGTATCATGATTATCATAGACAATGTATCATGATTATCATAGACAATGTATCATGATTATCATAGACAATGTATTATGATTATCATAGGCAATGTATCATGATTAACATAGACAATGTATCATGATTATCATAGACATTGTATCATGATTATCATAGACAATGTATCATGATTATCATAGACATTGTATCATGATTATCATAGACATTGTTTTCTATATAACATTAAGAGTAAAAAATAGGCAATTGTACTAGTTTTATAAATACATTATTCTGCTATACATTTAAACAATATCTTTTATTTTATGTCTCAGCATATACATGGTTATTATTTAAATTAAACAGCTTGTAAGATTTTGTCATTTTTATTTTTCTATTCCAGCATGTCCCAACTGTGCAGGTAATCGTGCCTGTGACAGGTATTCTGGTAGATGCTCCTATGGCTGTAAATCTGGGTTTTATACTGACACCTGTAACGAAGGTTAGTAAAATTGGTATTTTCCCCTTATTTTACACTTTCATTTTATCTTACAGGAACTTTTTTTTTTCATGGTTTTTTTATGTAAATTAAAAATGTCTCACTGTAGCACAATGTCATTGAGAATTTTTTGTTTTAGTATGGCACAGTCTGGCATGGTATAATTTAAGTTATATTTTTTTATCTATCCATAGTAAGATTTTTTCATCCAATTCTGGGTATTGGTAAATACTCATATAATATATTTATTGACTTTTAATTTGCCTAATCATCCAATTATATTTTTGCATGTATTTTTATATTTATTTACACATAAAAATAATTCATTTATACTATGATAAAGTTATACATATGCATGTTTCGGCTTATTGATGTATATACATTATACATAAGTCTATATCAGTATGTAAATCTCATAGATATATCACAATACTCAAAAATCAAAAGTGTATTCTGCTTTCTATTTAAAAAATAAAACAGGTATAATTGTTTATGCAGTTATAAATACAAAAATTAAGTCTGAAATATATATAGTTATACATGTACTATGTTTTTTTACAACATATTGCATTATAAAATAGTACATTGCTGAACAATCTTCAAGACATATAATATTACAATTTCGAACTTCCTGTAACTAAAGTATGTTCAATTAGGCAATTTGGTTATACATGATTAGTCAAACTATTTTCAATAAACTAACTACACTGTTGTCACGGGTTCCGTGAGGGTTTAATTAAATCTCCCAAATATTCCCGCATTTTCCGCTCATATAAAAGAATATCAAAATGTTCTGTAACTATAATCCTAATGCTACCACAATTTATCTTTGTTTAGAGTGTGGAAATTGTGATAGGGACAAATCCTGTGAGAAACTAACTGGACGATGCAAGTATGGATGCATGGAAGGTTTCACTGGTCCAAGGTGTCGAGGTCAGTTCAACAGTAATGATAAGCCAGAATGAGTGAAATATATCTAATAAATATATCTATTTTTAAATTTATTGATAGAGAGAAATTTGTGAGCTTTAAGATGAAAATAATTACCTAGATGTGTTCCGTATCATCTGAGGTGCTATGTTTGCCTCAACAATTGAATATTTAAAACTTATGTGGAATCCATTGGCATAGTTTTTTCTCTGAGGATAAATCAAGGCCCACAAACACATGGGTCAAGAAACACAAAGATTACAATCAGTTTAGATTCCATTCAGTGTAAGTTATATCCAGAAAGATATTTTTATATTGTGGTGATGGAAAATTACTAAAAGCCCCAAGTGTTGTTTTTTGGTAGAAAACATTTTAAAATTTTTTTTTTTTTTAAAAAAAAAAAAAAATTTTTAAAAACTATCATTTAAACTTGAAGTTAAATTTTTTTTTTTTTTTATGGTTGTTTATTATTTAAAATTTTTTAAATTTTTTTTTTTTTAGAGCATTTTCTAAAAAAAATGCTCTATTGTCCCCGTTTTGTCTGTCCGTCCGTGTACACCCTAGATCTCAACAACCATAAGTCCTAGACCCATGATGTATATATCATTTTGTAGGTCTTGGCCTGCCAAGAAATGACTTTTTTTCATTTCGCGATCTGACCTCTCAGGGCCGTAAAAGGGGCCTTAGTACCGTTTTTTACTATATAAGCTATATTAATAAAGGAGCGCTATATCTCAGCAACTATAAGTCCTAGACCCATGATGTATATATCATTTTGTAGGTCTTGATCTGCCATGTGTACATCAAAAGTTCATTTCGCGATAGGACCTCTGAGGGCCGGGCTTCAGGGCTCCTAAGGGGCTTAATTATTATATATACACCTTGTACGTTCAATAACCCGTTCGTTTGGTGCGAAATACTGCAGCACGTAGTTTCACCAAGATTTATTAAGAAACTCATCAAATGAAATAGTAAGCTTGTGTTCTGAGTTTAATTGAAAGTATCAGAGCTATGCAACAATTGACGGAGTTTTCGGACGATTAAATGACTATAATTTCGAATGTTTTTATTATGAGTCCTATTTCAGTAACCACAAACCACTTGTAGTTAGATTTAAGAGACAATACATTTTTTTCAAATATAAAGAAACGTCTTTATAATTTATTTTTTACAGATATATGCATTACACAATTGAATTTATAAACATTTCCAAAATTTACAAATATTTACTGAAAGATAGCATACGTACTGATACATAACATGAAAATGCGCTAACACGTCCTGTGTCCAGAATGGAACAGGCTTAATTGCTTTTTTTAATAAGAAACATTTGCAAGAAAATTATTCTACTTTTTAAAAATAAAACATGCTGATCATAATAAACAATATATTTTAAACAAAGCTATCACTTGATAAGAACCTGAAACAAGTATAAATGTTTCTTACTTTTTATATGGTTGCATGAATTAATTTATCTCAAAAACTGAATTAAATAGGTATTTAAAAACTGTTATCTGTTTTTTTAGCTTTTTTCACCCTGTAATGTTTGTTTAAAAGTTTCGATGTACTATTTTGCTTTAGGCTAGATGTTAAAAGTTTGTATTGGGCTATTTTGCTTTGGACATGACATGGCATATGTGATTATTAAAATAATTTCCTGTTGATCAAGATAAAGGGTATTAACTAAAAAATCTGTTGGCTCTTTTTTTTGTGACGTTATAGAAATGACATAGCATAACCTACTAATGACAATTTCTAAAGTGCTTTAAATTCACATTACAATCATATCCTTTAAAAACACTGAACTTGAAGTAATAAAGGCTAAATATCTCATTGGTACGGTTGACCGAGTGGGGTAGAGCGCTTAACTGTTCACCTGAGTGTCCCAGGTTTGATCCTTGGTGAAAACCAAGGGGAATTTTTCCAGGTCCTTATGAAAATTGCTTGAAAGTACCTTCAAGCCCACACAGCTTTTAATGATCACCTGACTTAACTCTGCTAACTACACTATCCCTTTTTATGCAGTGGTTACAGAAACAGATAAAATCTACACTTCATCAGCCTTAGGGCTAAGGAAACTTTACTTATAACACATAGACCTCTCAGTCAGTCTTAGACCTGTTGTAATGCAAGATAGATAGATTGGATTTTTGTCTACATGTTGTAAAAGTAAATTTATTCAGTCCATTAGGAGAATGATTGTAGGCAGAAATGATTGTAATATACGTTTTTGTGATGGAAGCCACTATAACATTAATTACTGTCATGGCCTTGTCTTTTGGTAAATTTGGTGTGTTGATCCAGTTTGTTTGTAAATGTAGGGAGCTATCACAAAAATATCTTTGTGTTTAAAATTTGGATAAGATGATATCTGAAGGGTCCACGCACCCTTCCCTTCATTAAAAAATATTTTCTGTTTTGAAACCTGTTAACATAAATGTAAATACACACCAGTTCAGAACCTACTCTTATTTATGATGCTTTCAAATTTTTTCTCCCTACATCACTCTGGCATTTCACAAAAATGATTCAGTAGACAGAAAAAATGTACAGCAATTTTCTTCTTAAAACTCATAAAACATTTTTCTAGAAGACAGCAAAATATTTACAGTGTTTCTCTTCTAGACAGATCACAAAAACGATTTAGAAGACAGCAAAAAATTTACAGTGTTTCTCTTCTATGCCATCTTTTTATCCTTCATCGGCATCACACTGATCTTACTTTTCTTCTCCCAGAAGATCTACTGGTTCTGTACATCGGACACTCGAGAAAGTTTTGGTCAGTATGACTATGACTGAATGATTCAAAAAAATGTACACCTTTGTAATATCAGTAATAAATAAATAAATTTTTAAAAGTCCAAGCATTTAATACAAGTATTTGTGGTTGAAATTTTTTTTTTTAATTTATCATATTTAAGCACTGACTTATTGATTCTATCCAGATGCTCTAGATAAAAGACTGGAACTGGCCAGCCGAGACCAGTCCATAGCCACTACACATTCCAGCGCCTTCAGCAGTGGCAAGTCCAGCAGTGCGGGAACCTATGGTAGCAGTGGTGCTTCCTCAGTGGATGATTTTGATGTGGTATAGAACAGTAAGATAGAATGACGCTGACAGTCCACTCAATAAACAGTTTGTTCAATTATTTTCATTACTTTGCTAGTTTATTTTATTTTTCCATTTCTTGTCCTGGTGTCTTAGATAGAAACCGTAATGAAAAGGGGAAAAAATACATTCAATGTATATTGATTGTTAAAAGGAATATACATGTACTAGTAAGTTTTTTTTTTAAATATAACAATTTACAGGTTTTTTTCCTGAAACATTTCATTAAAAAAGAAATGATTGCCTGAATAACCAGAGTTGTTGTGGTAGATCTTTTGGTGCAACTATTATCAGCCACCTTTACATTGTCCATTTAAACTGATTTGATTGCATTCAAGTACAACTGAAAAAGGAACTCGGTAAATAATATAATTGAGGCTGTAGATGTTAAGTAACTCAGTAAATAATATAATTGAGGCTGTAGATGTAAAGGAACTCAGTAAATAATATAATTAAGGCTGTAGATGTAAAGGAACTCAGTAAATAATATAATTGAGGCTGTAGATGTAAAGGAACTCAGTAAATAATATAATTGAGGCTGTAGATGTAAAGGAACTCAGTAAATAATATAATTGAGGCTGTAGATGTAAAGGAACTCAGTAAATAATATAATTGAGGCTGTAGATGTAAAGGAACTCAGTAAATAATATAATTGAGGCTGTAGATGTAAAGGAACTCAGTAAATAATATAATTGAGGCTGTAGATGTAAAGGAACTCAGTAAATAATATAATTGAGGCTGTAGATGTAAAGGAACTCAGTAAATAATATAATTGAGGCTGTAGATGTAAAGGAACTCAGTAAATAATATAATTGAGGCTGTAGATGTAAAGGAACTCAGTAAATAATATAATTGAGGCTGTAGATGTAAAGGAACTCAGTAAATAATATAATTGAGGCTGTAGATGTAAAGGAACTCAGTAAATAATATAATTGAGGCTGTAGATGTAAAGGAACTCAGTAAATAATATAATTAAGGCTGTAGATGTTTTGTGTACAAAAAAATTGGTATTGATTTTTTCTTTACAATTTGTGACTAGTACAATGTATCAGCAAACTTAATTATAAAATGTGATTATTTACATGAAGCAGTTGGGTAATTAGCTAGGTGGTGGTAGTGGGGGGGGTGTAAACTAAACATCATAAATGGTAGATACATATAGTGCAAATGTTGTATCAGGTAAATGGTAGATACATATAGTGCAAATGTTGTATCAGGTAAATGGTAGATACATATAGTGCAAATGTTGTATCAGGTAAATGGTAGATACATATAGTGCAAATGTTGTATCAGGTAAAATGGTAGATACATATAGTGCAAATGTTGTATCAGGTAAATGGTAGATACATATAGTGCAAATGTTGTATCAGGTAAATGGTAGATACATATAGTGCAAATGTTGTATCAGGTAAATGGTAGATACATATAGTGCAAATGTTGTATCAGGTAAATGGTCGATACATATAGTGCAAATGTTGTATCAGGTAAATGGTAGATACATATAGTGCAAATGTTGTATCAGGTAAATGGTCGATACATATAGTGCAAATGTTGTATCAGGTAAATGGTAGATACATATAGTGCAAATGTTGTATCAGGAAATATAAATTAAAGTGTGTTATTATTAGTTTCACTAACTTAAGACAAAAATAATGTCTGACCCACATCAATGAAAATTCTTTGATTTTTTTTGTGAAATTAAATTATATTCCTCAAAAATAAGACCTGTCTTGTATTAATTTTTACTGCAGTCTTATCTGGGCTTATTTTAAGGAGGTGCTACATTTTTTTATCATTTATTCATGTTCGAGTATCACATTTACGTACTGTTTGACAAAACATTACTTCTAACCAGATTTAATTCTAAGTAAAATCATAATACCAAGTGTTGTTCTATTAGGAATCACGACAAAAATATCCAAATATCATGCTAGGGCATATTTTGTGATTCCATTTTATTTTTGAGAAAACTGCAGCAAAATGTGGCTGAAACAACTAAAAAAACAAACAGATAGAATTAGTTTGCATCATCATGAGGTTTATTCATTTTTATTGGCTCCATTTTTTATAAATATTTATTGATTTGAAATACAAGAATTACTAGAATTATGGAGGGGTGCGCTGAGATGAGCAAGTCATGTTGACAAATGTCCTATGTATAAATTACTTTAACAACATTTACACCAGATAGGACCTAATGACGATTTCTACAGGCTAGAACAGAAATGAAATGTAAACTTACGTTTCAAAATTTTCAATTTTAACATTAGGAAGATAGCGGGGAAGGGAACAATTCATTACATCAACTGTAACATTGGTTTCACTAATAAAATAAACCCAAATCAAACATTATTTGAAATAAAGTGATTAACCGAATACATTCATGTAAATAAATATCAAAACATATTTACAATTAAAAAGTGGGGCTGTTGTGTATTTAAATTTTAACGAGTGGCCAATGATTATTATAAAGCTAAATTTCATAAACTGCTATTCCTTAAATGCTTTTAAGACAATACAATAACAGCAGATTTTTGTATTGATTTTATCAATTAATTTTTTTTTTAAACCAACATAATTATCTTGAAAAAAAAAGGAAAATATACTGGAGAATTAAATTAACCAATTTTTTTTTTTAACTTGGCTACAGCATTAAAAATCAATTCCAGACAAATGTAAATTGCGTCATAAACTCCTGAATATTAGCCATCTACAGTTGAGTCATCATAACAAACATCTAACAGTCAACTCATCACATTTATTGCCAAAGAAAAATAACATGAACATTTAAAGTAATCTACAAAACTATTTCAAAATGATAAAAAGATTAGTCAAAAAATGTACTGAAATAATTTTATACAATCAAATAAATGATTCAAAATATATTTACAAATAATTGTTAAGTTACGCAAATGGCATAGATTTGTATTGATTATGGTATGAATCTGTACAATGTTGTAGGAAATCAACTGAATGGAAATAAATAAATCACTTCATTAGCTAAAAGAGAATTTTCATAATACTACAATGGGAAAAAATTTTAAAACAATTTTTTTTTTAGGTTATTACATAAATCATGTAAACAAATTGTAATCTGTCAAATAAAAACATTTAAACTAGGGGTCACCAAACTTTTCATCGCAGGCCTGATAACTGAAAAAAATGACTCAAGCACTGTTGGCTGGTCTATTGTACAGACCTCACTGACTGGCTCTGGCCTGTAGTTTGGTGTCCCATGATTTGAATGCAGGAGAACTAAAAAAATGATAATCATTTATAGTGAAGTTTCACAACTACATGTATTGGTTTTCTGGCTAAAACAAAATTTCAACATATAAAACATTCTAATACTGATATTCTAGGGATAGGTTTTGCTATGAAAATATTAAAATTCGCGGAAAAAAAACAAACTTTTTTTTATCTTTTTGATTATTTGAATTAAACACAATAGTTCATAACAAGACACTAGAAACTTTGCCTTTCATATCGATTACAACATTAGAAAAGATGTTAAATGTATGACTAGTTTTCTAACATATTTATATAACAACATCAAAGATATGAGTACAATTAAAAAACAAATAAATGCAGTTTCAGATCCACGTTAGAACAAAACTGCTCGCTTCGTGCTACTTGCAAATTTTTTTTTTCCCTCTTTTGAAATTCTTGTATAGAATGGGTTAGATTTTTTTACTGAAATAAGTTAACAATTAAAAAAAAACGTATATCAAGTTACTCAGGAGCTAAAAATTGTGTTGCTACAAAAGAAAAAGAAATTCTGTATTTTTATAACTTTTTGCTCTGGCTAATTTGACAATGTCTGAAAAAAGTCATTTCTTTTTTTTTTTTTTAATGGCTTGTGGTTTAAGTCTTTTTATTGGCCCAGCCACTCACATATCAAATTAATAACAAACACCTCAATGATTAATTTGTATTAACTTCTAAGAATGACTCAACAATATCAAGGCACTGTTGATATTTCATATTACAGAAAATTGTTCACAGGTCAATTCTATCATCACAGTGAGTGCATACAAAAGAAATGTTTCAACTTTCTTACAGAAAAGCATATCTTGAGAATTTTTTAATGTGATGTCCTATCATCGTATTAATAGACTTACAAGCAAAAATGTACCTGTAAAAGTCATTTACAGCTAAGCAAAATTATGTCAATTACATTACAGCTTGATATCCTTGCCAAGAAATAAAAGATCATATTCCCAGAGATAAACATTTTAACATTTTATAAGTTTGATTGACATGTACATATTTCTATTTTAAAAATCCTGTAAGGATGTGTAGCTCTTTGATTCTACAAACCACTAAAGAAATGTTTCTTTCATTCCCACCATAACTAATAGTGCAATGGCCATAGTGGCACCACAGGAGACATTAGTACAATGGCCATAGTGGCACCACAGGAGACATTAGTACAATGGCCATAGTGGCACCATAGGAGACATTAGTACAATGGCCATAGCGGCACCACAGGAGACATTAGTACAATGGCCATAGTGGCACCACAGGAGACATTAGTACAATATTAGTACAATGGCCATAGCGGCACAACAGGAGACATTAGTACAATGGCCATAGTGGCACCACTGGAGACATGGAGGGAACTATCAACATGACCTTAGTTCTAACTGGAGATTGAACTCTCAGGTAGACAATCAATTGCTAGACAGCTCAACCACCTATCCCCTCATAAATAGTTACACAGTTTTTTACAACTAGCTTTTTACCTTATAAAAACACTAAAACATGACTATCGTAAAGTCAAAATAATAATATATGTAATACATGACTTAACTAATTAAAAGGAAGTAAAGAGCTAGCAGAGAGGATAAGGGAGAAACAAAAATATCAACAACAAATTCTAAGTGTCAAAATATAAAAAATACAAATATTCTGCTAGCAATGACTAGATGACACAAAACAAGTGAGGTTGAATCTTAATAAACAATTTACAGGGGGGGGGGGGGGTTGTCTTTAAATAACGGGGGTGGGGGGGGGGGTGTCTTTAAATAATGCAAATAATTTTATGAAAGAAGATCCAGTGTGCTCAATGCATGAGTGAATGATGCACAGTTTGAAAATAATAGACTGAAGGTGTGCTCAATGCATGAGTGAATGGTGCAGGGTTTGAAAATAACTGACATGGACAATTTTTAAATAAGAGAATGTGTGCTCAATTAAAATTGAATGGTGCTGTCAAAGCTACATGAATAATAAATCTTTTACTATTACAAGAAAAGGTGTAATACCATAACTAATTACCTAAAGGAAGAAATTAAATTTTTATGCAATAGTACAGATACTATATTGTCTTTGTGATATTAGGTTAAAGATAAAT
Organism: Bulinus truncatus; assembly: GCA_021962125.1. Classification (NCBI taxonomy): domain Eukaryota; kingdom Metazoa; phylum Mollusca; class Gastropoda; family Planorbidae; genus Bulinus; species Bulinus truncatus. The sequence goes on along the minus strand of JAGDYQ010000015.1, from coordinate 1,234,374 downwards.
AGAAAAATAAATGGTTCAAGTTATGCCCTTAAAAAGTAAATAACTTGCCAAATATGTACAAACTACATCATTATTTATCTCATTTTATTACAGATGAAATCAAAGTGTCATTCTTAGCACTAAGGTACTAGTAAAAAGAAGTATCACAAGGACACTGTTTGTGTCAAGCTCAATTTATCAAAATATGTCATTCAAAGGGCGTAAAAATTTAGAGAAATTTAGGCGGTACCTATAGATGACCATACTCCTGATCATGTTCTTTAACCATGGACCATTACATCAATTTAAACTGAAACTCTGCTAGAACAATGTCTTCTCTAAATGACTTTTTTCAGGCTTCAAATAGCCTCTTCTATATCTTGATGTAAAAGGCATTTGCAGACATGCTGGAGAATTCTGGTGTACATATATATAGGTGAATTGTAATTTATTAGATCCGTTCAATATTCCATCTGTTCATTAAGAATGCACTTTCTGTCGGAGATTGCCATTACTATCTGCTATTAGTGCACATTACTATCTTCTATTAGTGCACATTACTATCTTCTATTAGTGCACATTACTATCTTCTATTAGTGCACATTACTATCTTCTATTAGTGCACATTACTATCTTCTATTAGTGCACATTACTATCTTCTATTAGTGCACATTACAATCTTCTATTAGTGCACATTACTATCTTCTATTAGTGCAAGCTTATTTTGTTGGATAATAAATAAAAATGTCAAGGCTAAAAGATCATCTAAATAATTAGAAGCTACTTCAAGTCTTCAAGTCTGCTTTTTATAAATTTCCTATTCTTAACAGATAAGTAACAAAGTTCGAATTACAAGAAATTACAAAATACACAAAAATATATCAATCGATCTAAAAAAAAATCTAGAAACGTATCACAAGAAACATTTTGAAACACAAGAATATTTTTTTTTCAAATTTTGCTGTGTAAATTTTTAAAAATTCAATCTTATAAAACATAAACTAATAGAAAAATAATATATAACTACAATTATCTCATGAAAAGATTTTAAAACTAACAATACAACAACAAAAATGTTAAGTACGAAACTCCATTTAAAAAAAAAAATCAATCAGTCAATGCCAAATTTCTGGATTAAATTAACAAATACTCCAGGTTTGAAAGTTGTTTCCCATTCAAGAAAACTAATATTATAATTGACAGCCAACAAAAAAACAACAATAATGTTCAGTCACTAATACTAATGATTTGACAATGTATACTTTCTTTTTGACCGACTTTTTAAAGAACTGGGATTACAAGAAGGCACTATTGTTAGTCCCAAAGAAACTAACAAATGCTCACAGCTGCTGCATAATTTATTAGATTGCTACCTTGAGCTCCTCACCTCAGGGGAAACAACAAAACAATGCCACACATACAATAAAATGCAATCATTAAATTGGAACAGATAAATAACTTCTATAGAAGTCTGGATAATAAATAAGATGCTAAGCTTAAAAAAAAATGTTTAAAACTAAATAGCCATCAATATTCTTTACCTGGTCTTTATTGTAAATCTTTTTGGTGATGATATTAAAATACTGAAAAATTATAAACGTTAAAAAAAAATTACATTAATAACATTTAAATACTGTAAAGTCTTTTTTTATGCAATTTTTTTTTTTAGAAAAGCATGTACAGATTGACTTTTTTTTTTCAGACAAAAATCTTCCTTCAATCTTTTTTTTTTATTGTTATAAAAACCCTTCCACTAGATAAAATATAGTACTGTTAATAGTATTGAAGTCTAAACAAATGAAAAAGAGTAATAATATAAGCTCACAACTTTGGGATTTTTCCTTATATCCTATAAAACACTAGACTTTATTAAGTCATTTTAAGTTTCATATCGAAAATAAAAACATTTGTTATGCAGTTAAATCCTGTATTACGGGTAATGTGTACAATTGTGTATTTCTCTAAAGTTACAATAATAAGCAATAATTTTGTTATTAGACAGCAACCTTTTTGTTTTTAGAATTCATGTCTCATTATGTTCTTTTTTCAAATTATACATCAGTAAATTAGTTAGCTATACTGTTTACATTAGTAAATTAGTTAGCTATACTGTTTTCTTTTAAGATTTCATTTGTCTCAATGTAGAAAAAAGCAAAAGAACACAGGCAAGATTTTCTGCTGTGGGAAAACATTTTTATAAGCTTCTAGTTTTAATATTTTCTATTTTTTTTACTTGAAATCATTAAATTTTATAATTTTTTGGAATGTATCCCATTTATTACAAGACTGATAGTCTTTTTTGTGTGATTTTTTAATGTGGCATTTTGGAGGAACATATTCCCAGCATGAAAAAAAAGACCTTTACAGTTTTTATAACATATAAATACAATGAATCAAAGATAACAATTATATATTAGTCATTTTAATATTATCAAAAGTAATTTTTTTCTCTTTTCAAATATCACCATCAAAAGCACTACTAGTCTCTAAACTAATGATAAGTTGAAATCCAGTCCAAAACTTTACAAACTCCATTTCTTATACATTTTATTTAAAGTGCACAAATGTATGTGGTAAATGCAGATAAAGTGTAATTGTAAAATGACTTTCTATGAATGTCATACAAAGCACCATTATGAGCAATTAATTTACTATCTTAATTGACTATCTAAAACTTAAAGGTGAGTGCAAAAATCAAGCCGAAAAACAAAAATTAAAAAACAAGAGCTTTTTGTTGTCTACTCTTAAACTAAAATAAACTAATAATATTTTGTTAACGATATCTAGTTTACAAATCATTATTGATAAATATATAAAAGTTTATTTGGATAAGTCTTTTCCAAATGCTCTGATATGAAAATTTTTTCTTAATTTTGTATACAAGTTTAATCTTTTTTTTTAAAGAAATTCAAGCCCTAAAAATTTGAACCACAATCAACTGTAATAATGATAAATAACGAGAAATTATGTTAAAAGAAAAAGAATGTAAAGTAATAGAAAACTTCAATCCATCTGCACAGCAGAATAACTCATTTTTCTAGACAATTTAAAAAATTAATATGCCCACCACATATTACCATTTGTATGTTTTGATTTTACTTTTTGCATTAAGCATGAGAACATTGTCTAAGAAAACAATAAGGTCTGCAGGACAGTCAGCCAACTCATCACATAAGTTAACAGATAAGTCAGGTAACAATAGCTGCATGACAGCACAGGACAACTGACAGAACTGCTTCAGGTCAGCTTGGGGGTCCTTTGTTAGCAAGATGACCAATGGCTTGATGCTATCCTTGGGCTCCTTGATAGACAGGCTGGACAACTTAGATATTGTGAACTCACTGTCCAAATGCTCTCCGCCATTACCAGGCTGCTGCTTAGAAGAAATATCACAGGTTATGTGGGGTGGGGAAGATGCTGATGTGGTCGAAAGATGAGATCCAATCAGATTATGACAAGTGTTAATATATGGTGCACCTGACAAGTTCAATGCTCCAGATGCTTTATTTTTTGATACAGATGCCATACCAACTCCGGTGTGAGATCCCTGTTCAGGGTGTTTAAGTATGCAGATAAGATCAGATAGAATATTCAACAACAATGGGGATTCAGGACTGAGGCTTTTCATATCTGGTCTGATCTGTGGGAAAATGTACATGAGAAGTGTGTGCATTCGAGTCTTAAGCCGAGACAACAAGCAGGTGCCAGCAACAAAACTGTGAACGCTATCTGACATGGACAGAGGCTGATCAGTCAAAGGAACAGAGCAATGCCTGCGTCTTCTTTTTCTGTTCACATCATCATGTAACTTGCCAAAACTGTTTTTGGGAAGAGTTTTAGTTGAACGTTTTCTTTCGTGTCTTGAGTAGGTATCACTCTGACTAATGCACGTTAAAATAGGTGGAGAGGAAGGAATGGCTGAATAATCTAAAGCTGTTGGACAGTCTCGATTGTGCTGCTTGTGTGTTCTAGAATAAGTTTCTGGTGAGTCTATAGTATGACGTTTGAGCCTTGAGCCCATGTGAGATAAAGGTAAAGGCGGCATGATGGCTAAAATTGGGGGCTCATCGTTGTTGACATTAATATTGTTTTCTGTTTCATGGAATGTCTTCTGCCTGTTATCATCTACATGGGTCCATGCCTTCTCACTGACACAATCCAACTGAAGAACAGCCTGCGAAACCACTTCTGTAGTTAACAGCTCTGCTCGTGGTGCAGATGGAAGCCCATCTGTAATCATTTTATCACAACATTGGTTACTACATAAGACAGCTGAGTCCAAGTCTTGATCCATTAAATTCCTCTCCTGATTACATTCGATGTCATCTGCTCCAGCCATCTCCTCTGAATCTCCACATGAAACAGAGGCAGGGGACACAAATGCAGGGGACGCTCCAAACATGCAAGTACTATCACATTCTATCAACACATCAGCAGAGTTCTTGGTCTGACAACTCCTTAGTATGCTGTGGGTTTCTTTTCCACAAGTAATTTCTGATGTGGAATCAGCTTCCATGGCACAAAAATCAGGACTGTGACCTGGATGTTTACACTCCCTGACCTGGGAATCACACTGTAGTTTTAAAGCTTCTGGGCTTGGAATAAGTGGAGGTGGGCTGTCATAACTTTCTGATAAAAATTTATCAAATATATTCCCACTTTCTTTACTATTCTTGGCATTGATATTTTTTATACGCCGTTTCTCATAGTCATCAGACAAAGTATGATGAAAACTATTCCTACCACTGTATGTTTTCATGTCTGACTCTTGTAAAGATCTCTGCCTTGAGTACGAATGCTTTGTCCTGCTGTAGCTACGAAGTGATTCTTTATGGGTTAGTTTTGGAGAATGAGCAGATGGGGTCCTGTTTCCAGCCAACAGTTTTGGAACAGGTTCAAGAATAGGTGGCTCATCTTCAAAATGACTGTATGAAAGCATCTCTTCATCAACATCATCATCGTCTATCAGAATAGGAGCAGACAGATGAAAAGGAGCCACGGTAACTGTCTGATCTTTTGAGAATTCTGCAAAACTACTCTGAGAACTATCTTCTCCTATACTATCTCCTGGGCAATCATTATCTTCATCAGGAGGCTGACAGTTTTTAATCTTGTTTTCCTCATCATCCTCATCATCATCATGAATTTTATCATGGCTGCTATTAAGCCACTTTTCAAATTCTTTTGTGTAGGCTGTCATAGTTTCTGGAAGTCTGTTTTCACAGAAATTTTAAACAATCAAGTTATCATTTACATTCCAGGTCTGTTTTCTATAATAAAAAAATAAAAGTATTATAAAAAAATGTATTTATATAAATATAAAAATCATAACTAAAAAATAGTTAAATTAATGTGATCAAATTATGCTGTAACTAGGTTTTAAAAATTATACATGCCTAAAGTGGCTAAAGCCTAGGAATTTATTGGTGTAAACAATAAAGTTGTGATTTAACAACATACTGAAATATTGAGAACTTTTAGATTGATTTTTTTTCTGATTTAAATTGTTTTTGTGTCAATGATTGAGATTCTGCATTTAAAATATCTCAATCATTGAACTATTTTATATGTGCATTTTTGGTTACTATTTCTTATACATAACTGTCTGAAGCTGAATACAAAATCTTCATAAGATGTTTTAAGTAAATCAGATGACACATACTGACATCCTCAAAAAGTCCATCACTTCATGCAGGATTCTGCTTAGATTGTTAGACTAATAACCTAAAAGTCCATCTAATAAATTATTTCTCTGTATCATGTACTACAAATAAAAAAGTAATGTAAATAAAGAATGTCCTATTGATAAATGAAGTTATACTATTAATGTTCTCCAGAGGTTTAACAACGTGGGACGGGTGGCCGAGTGGTGTAGATACTCGACTGCCAACCTGAGAGTCATGGGTTCTATCCTCGGTGAGGCCCTTGAAGTCGTCCCACAAGTCCACCCAGCTTTAAATGGGTACCTGACTTTAAGTTGGGGAAGTAAAGGCGGCTGGGCGTTGTGCTAACCACACAATCCCTTCATATGCCGAGGTTATAGAAACAGATGAATTCTACACTTCATCTGCCCCGATGGCCCGCTAGGGTTAAGGGAACTTTACTACTACTTACTAGAGGTTTAACACTGTAACTGTATAATACAGGTATCAATCTGATAACACATTTGTTATTACTCTCATTGCCCAATAAAATATATTGCTCAAATCAAAGGCACATAATTTAAAGGATTCTTCACTTTAATTATAATCTTATGGCTAAGCTATTTATTTTTATTTAATAACAAATATAAAAAAAATAATTGGCTTGCTTAACGATATAGGCAGTTTGTCTTATATACTTTATTAGTTATAACTCATAATAGAATATCTAGCCAAATGTTAACAAAAAAGGAGTCCACTGGGCTTGCTTTCGAGTTTACTCTAAAGTTTTAGCTTACATAGATTATAAATGTTCAGTTATGAGCAAATGCAATTCAGTTATGAAAGCCAATAAGAATGTTTTTAAATGAAATATACCGTCAGATTAAACCTAGTGACCTATTTAAAAATGCACTTAGTTTCCCTTACTTCAGCAACGCAGCCTTTTATTCCTGGTAAGGGAAAAAAGGTTAACCTACTTTTTGACTACATATTTCCTATTTCATCGGACACAGTTACAGCTATACTGGCCTATAAGAATGTGGTAAATGACCTAAATAATGATAAAATATCACCGAAAATGAATGAAATATTCGGCCGTGACAGTTAACTTACCAAATAGTAGATTTTTCTTAAAAGCTATAGCGCATTTTTAGGGCCAGCGATGAGATAGCGATGTAAACAAGATGATGTCGCTAGTTTCCCATCTCTAGTAGTCAATAATTTACGCATGCGCACAATCACCCATCAAAATGTCCAGAACACATTAATTGTTCGAAGAGTCTCTTGCTTTTGTGTTATTATGATAAATAAAATACGTCAAGAATAAGTTATAAAATTAAGTCCCCAAAATGAGAGCAGCTTTATCCGTAATCCAGTCTTCGATGAAATAATGAATATTAAAAAGACAGTTTTAAACAAACCATAGGTATATCGCACATTTTACTGAGATATTTACACAACTCTTAAGTAAATTTTAAATCCCGATTTAGACACCCAAATCAAGAAGCGCAAGACCTTAGACTACTATCCACACAACATATAATCTGTGGTCCACACAATATCCCTACTTGGTCTGATCATTGCCGTGGTCTGATCAGTTCTTTGAACATAATATAATTTGGACCGACTTGGTATACTGTTTGAAACTATTTCCTTTTTCAAATTATTTTTCCCTTCTATATTTATAAGGATATACTGCATGTAAAACTGCACATAAATTGTTGTTGTTGTTGTTGTCTTTAATCCAAAGGATGCGTAAAAATTAATTTTACATTTTCTTTTTTGCACCGTGTAAATAGTGACATTGTGTGACCCCTTAACACTTGACTGAGAGTTAGACCTATGTAGATCAGTGCGGTAGCACTTGATCCGGATGTAATTTTTTTTTTGTCTATCTTTCAATTATACTACATATGATATAAATACTTTCAACAAACCATAAGTCGGAGCAACCCACTGTAGCATTGAGATGGCAGCAGGTTATGATTTAAAAACTGAATCTGGTATTAAAGAGTATTTACGAGACGTTGAAATTGAATATCAGTTTCAGTGCCTTGATCAAAAGGAAATTGACGGTTTGTTATTTGACTATTAACTTGAATTTGAATCATGTTTTAAAACCATCAACAATGTCAAATGAAGGGAAAGTACCGGTTAACTAACTGTCGGTAAAATCTTAAAAATACCCGTCTTGTGATTTAACCCTACTAATAATAATATCTTTATTCATGTTTCTGTCCCATGTATATGAAATGAAAAGCCCCTTATAAAAAGTATTCAAAACTTGTAGGCCTATTCATTTGTAGATCATGATTCATGTTACATCAAGTTATTACATTTAAAATTAGGCAAATAATATTGCCCTAGTATATTCTCCCAGAGTAAGCTCAGTCATTTCAGTAAACACATTGTCCTACAATCAATTAAATTATTGAGGCAGATAACTGAGTTAACACTTTAATTTTTTTTATTAACAATAACTTTAAAGTAATGTTAATAATAAATGTATATATATATAAAAAAAGAATCAGTAGTTAAACATTTGAATATGTAATATTATTAGACATATTTCACCAGAGGCAGATGATAATATAACACACTACAGATAAAAATATAATTGATGTGCCACAGGAACAGGGAAAATGTTCTTACATTGACTTACATACACCTTTAAGAATGATAATATTAGTGTTATTAGAAGACAGACAAAAAATTAAGTTTGTCATAGTTTGCTGACATGTGATTGTCAAGGTGTAGGTTAAATAATAAGGTGTGGGTATAGCTGGATTATATGTAAAGGTTTTTTTTTTTAAAATGTTCATCTACCACCGAGTTGTGGGTGTATTGGTGACATTTTAAGTTGATAAGTCAGGCACTTTTGGTTTGACCACTGTATGGTGTGCACATACGGGCAGCGGACGTGTCCGCGACGCAGATCCGCAGACTTTTCCGAATCCGCGGACTGACAGCGGACTCTTCATATGGTTAAGTTGCAGACTCGCGGACTGACACGGATCTTCTTTAGCGTTACCTTAAAAAATTTCAAGTCATTTAAACAGCTAAATTTCAGCAATGCGGACTGACTGCGGACCAATGTTGTAAGATTCTGCAGACGTGGATCATTGATAGAAATCCGCGGACGGACGCGGACGCTAAATTTCAAGATCCGCACACCTCTGGTGCACATATACCATGAAGTCGCCCTCTAGGTATTGATATATTGCCTGACCTGGTGGTATGTTAGGTTGAATCATTAAAATCTCTGTTTTTATGTGCAGCACTAAGGTAAATGGATGTCTGGTTGCTCCATGTTGGTTTGAGCTTAGGATGTATATTTAATCATGAATTCCATTGTAGACATGATGAATTTATTCATGTAAATATCTATTTACCTATGTAAATGTATACTTGTTTAGTTGTAAACTATACTTATTGTAAGGCTTTTCCAGTTTGTCATAGTTTTAAGCTAGTAGTTGAATTACATTAACATTGTGTATTTCCCACATTAATATGGACCTTAGTATCATACCCTTGGACAACAGAGTTTTGTTAAACTGGTAATAAATTAGGTCACGACAGTGATGAGCTGCTATTTTTTTTTTTAATTAATTTATTTTTTTTTACCTTATATCTATTAGTTTGACTTTTTTTGTTTATATTTTGTATTACTTCATTAATTATTTTTATGCTCTGAATTTTTTTGTCAACATATTTTTGTTTAATTATGGCATCCATTTAATGTATTTTAAAAATTTGTATCTGCTTCATAGGGTGCCATCGTCTGGCAGAGTTTCAAGAGAACATCAGAAAAAACCCTTCAGCAGCTGCACCTATATATAAAAATAATTGTGATAATAACAACTACTCTAGAAGCTGTTTTAAATATGGACAGTTTTTGCATTCAGGCCAAGGTAAAAGAGAAACTCTGTATTGTATTTTTTTAGCTCTTAATTAAACAAGTGATTCATTTATTTTTATTTATATATTTTTTAATATTGCTACGATTTAAATTTATTTCAAAGGTTATTTGAAACTTAATTTAATTTCTAAGATACCTGGTAAATAATTTTTAAAATTATCATCAAATCTAAACATGATTTAAGTTAATTGTTAGGCTGAAATATTTTGTTTTATATTTTAAATGAAAATTGTACTTTTGCTTTTTTTATTATTAAGTAGTGATAATGTGCAATTTTCTTTTTTCATCTTTGCTTTTCTTTTTCCTGTAAAATTCAGGCGTAGAAACAAAGGACTTAAAATCTGCTTCACAGTATTATGAGAAGAGTTGCAGACTAGGACATGGTGGAGGCTGCTTCTATGCAGGATTACAACTAGTTCAAGGTGGCGGTGATGGAACCACAAATCAAAAGGCAGTAGATCTACTGTCCCAGTCCTGTGACTTAAAATGCAGTAAAGGCTGCTTCGTTACAGCATCATGGTACTTACAAGGCAGACACACTGCTAAAGATCTTAAAAAAGCTTTTGAATATAATCAGAAGGGATGTAATCTAGATGACATTGGCTGCTGCAGTAATCTAAGCATTATGTATCGCCATGGTCATGGAACTGAAAAAAATCTGGCATTAGCTGATGAAATAAAAAAGAAGGCTGATAAACTTTCACCAGCAAGCATTGCAAAACAACCTGTTTTAAAAGTTAATGAATAATACTTATTTGTTGGTTATTTATGTTTTAATAAATTTGATTGTTTATTTATTGTTGAATTTGAATGCATTTTGTGATAGTTGTTTTTTTAATTATTGTTTGTAATTTATTTACAGCAGGTAAAAAAAAATAGCTTTATATATCTTTAATGCTGAGAAGAAAAACCTTCCAGAAATATGTTTACCGGTAGTATACTTTTGTCATAACCATAGGTTATTGAACAAGACTTTTTGCTCATCAAATTTGAGCTATTTACATTTTCATATAACCCAAAAGTTTTTTGCTATAGTATTTACAATATTGAAATAATAATACTGAAGGACTGGAGAACAACTGTATTACGGTTTTTTATTTCTTTCACACTTCACCTAACAAATAAAACTAACAGAACTCAATTGATATAAGAATCAATACATTGCATTGAAGCATTCCATAAAATTAGTTTAATAAACTATTTCAAACTAAAAAACAACTTGAAATTAGCGTAAAATGCTCCAATTATACTTTTCTAATCCTTTTCTGACATCAATCAAGTCATACCTGGCCACTGAAATATTAAATAAATAAATATGAAATAAAAGTGTTGGTACATACCCTGACAACGTCACATATTCACTGAACACAAACTGACAGCGTCACATATTCACTGAACACAAACTGACAACGTCACATATTCACTGAACACAAACTGACGTCACATATTCACTGAACACAAACTGACAACGTCTCATATTCACTGAACACAAACTGACTACATCACATATTCACTGAACACAAACTGACAACGTCACATATTCACTGAACACAAACCGGCAGTTTAACTTTTTTTTTAATTCTTTTTTCTAGCCTGGTGTCGTATTAAAAAGTAACTTTCCATACATTGATCTATAATTGGGACACAGTTTTAGAACCACTGTTTGAGATTGACCCACCCCCGATATTAGTTTTAAGTCAACTTGTATCTATTACAGTGTCAGATAAATAATTTATACAATTGTTCTCATCTATAATAATTAGATGTGGCAATCTGATTGAGAGCCACTGACTGTCATTACAATCTCATTTAGACCCACCTGGAGCAATGTTTCTTGACCTGGATGAGATCCGTCGGATGTTGGGTCTGCCTTCAGTTGCATCATCATCATTGACTTTGCCCAGTATTGCTTCATTGGAGGCAACTTGACCTGTAATTAGAATGTTTCAATGGATGTACAAAACAGATACTGACAATAACTCTTGTAGGGGAGAGTTAATGTTATGAAATGAAAACAACCAAATAACCTGCCCCCCTGCCTGATTCGTAAAATATGGGACTAAGAGGCTGGGCCTTTTTAAGGTCATCGTAGGCCCTAGGCACTTTCAAAGTCATAGGCCCTCCCCGATTTCATTTTTTAATATTTTTCAAGAATGAACCTGCACTTATTTGCCTTTCTGGCTTTGTAGGCCCTTGAAAAGTCCCTAGGCACAGTGCCTATATGATAAGGCGGCCCTGCTATAAGAGGGACATATCAGGTATACGGGTACTTTTTGCCTAAAGCCACCCGACTAACTCAGTAGAATCAATAGGCATTAATAAAACTTTTCAGACCAACTCAACAGACCAATAGCACAAACCCTTTCGCCTCACCATCAACAAAGACCATCCTCCTGCCTGCAGCTTGCATGACTTCCTTCAGGTGGCGCCAACTTCCGCCATGATTTCCTTCTCTCAGCATTGTCGACAATTTGTCTTCATTACTAAATTAATGCAGGGATATTTAACATCAACTTAGTCAATTCAAACATTTTTTTAATCTGTCACGATGTGTATATATATACACTAGGGGGTGGGGTGGTTGGGGGTGTACCCGTGAAACTTTCATAGTCTGAACTTTTCACCTGACCCCCCCCCCCCCGACCCGTAGTGAATTTCATGACATGTGAAGGTAGGAATAACTGAATTGAGACATGTGTCATTGCAATCCAGCTTAAAATTTCAAATTACGTAATACATAGAATCACTGGACCATATAATGACCTAAGTGCAGCAGGCCGTGATAATATTCATTCTTTTCACTAACTAAATGCAAACAATTAAATAACATGCGAACATTATTTTTTTATTTCATATATATATATATATTTGTGTGCGTGTGTGTCTTTGTGTATATTTGGCCTTTGCTTTCTACTTACCTGGCATATTTCATTTCATTAACTGATGTGGCCAACTTGTCAGCATGTTGTTTGTTGTCAGAACCGCAGCCGCGGTAAACTGAAAGGGACTCAGTCAACTGAAATGATATTGAAAATATTCAAATTTTATGGAACATTTAAAGAAATAGTGGGGTTGTAGGCCAGGCCAGGTAAAAAGAAGGGAAGAGGAAAAAAGGCGAGCAGGGGGGGGGATTTTTTCTCTTTTTTTTTTTTTTTTTTTTTTTTTTCTTCTTTTTTTTTTTAAGGGGGGGGGGGCACCACCCCTGAGGGGGGGCACGGCCCCCCAGTGACCCCCTTGGCTACGGGGCTGGTTGTAGGGACAAGAAGAAAGAAACGAAGTGGAGACCAACTAATCAGAGCGAAAGAGAGAATGTGTGAAGATGACAGATGGGTTAAAGGAGGGGGGGAGCTTTAAACAATCAAGATAAAACAGGTTGCTGGCTGACCTCCCTTGAACAGTAAACTTTATGCCACCTCCCCTCTTTATTGTTTTCATCGCTTAACGAAATCAAACATTAGCTTCATAGACTGGGCCCCCGTTATCAGTTGGCAACCAATAGTTAGCTTCATAGACTGGGCCCCCGTTATCAGTTGGCAACCAATAGTTAGCTTCATAGACTGGGCCCCCGTTATCAGTTGGCAACCAATAGTTTCAGAGGCTGTCCGAATTTGGATTATTTGTTCATGGGCAAGTTATTTTGATCATAGTTTTTCTCGAAAAACAGTTGTATGGTCGTCTAAATAGATTGTTGTTTCAAGAAATGTCCATACACGAGCAAATAAATCATAGTAATGTTTTCTGGATTGAGTTACAATTGTTACTTATTGGGGCATTCTTCCAAGGGCCATAAACCCTGATAGGCACATATCACGCTGTCACAACTTACTCTGACAGGTCGTCTATGTGGGTACACGTCACGCTGTCACAACTTACTCTGACAGGTCGTCTATGTAGGTACACATCACACTGTCACAACTTACTCTGACAGGTCGTCTATGTAGGTACACATCACGCTGTCACAACTTACTCTGACAGGTCGTCTATGTGGGTACACGTCACGCTGTCACAACTTACTCTGACAGGTCGTCTATGTAGATACACATCACGCATGCTAGGCATACCCAGGGGCGTTGGTGGGAGTACGGGTCTCCTGGAGATGTCCCGACTGATGTAAGACTCGGGTAGGACGACTCTTTGCTTCTGTCTGGGCATCCAGCTGGACATACACCCATAACTTGTGCTGATCGATCATAGCGATAAAGTGATGTCAAGGATTGATATTTAAAGTGACAAATGAAGTTTGATCATGTCATTACCATTCGATTCAAAAGACGTTGTCATAATCGTTACGCTAAGATGATGGATGATACATGATTTTTCCCGTAAGATGATAAAACAATTTTTCCCGTAACATGTCAATGGAAGAGTAGTTCTTACGGATTGACCTAATAGGCGGCAGTCTACATGTCCTACATGTCCTACGTGCCAAATGACACCAGTACAAATGACACCAGTACAGATGACACCAATACAAATGACACCAGTACAAATTAATATCAAATTTGATGCTCAAGGGCACGGGCGGGTAGTTTGCCCAGGGCCCACAAATATCTTTAAGACTTTTTCGCCCCCCCTCCCTTACAACCCGCAATGAGTTGAACCAATACACAAAAAATTTGGTAATTATAGACACTATTTGTAATTACAGACTCCACTGGTAATTACTGACACTACTGGTAATTACTAACACTACAGGTAATTAAATACACTACTGGTAATTACTAACACTACTGGTAATTAAATACACTACTGGTAATTACTAACACTACTGGTAATTACAGACTCTATTGGTAATTACTGATACTACTGGTAACTACTACAGATACTATTGGTAATTACTGACACTACTGGTAATTACTGATACTACTGGTAATTACTGATACTACTGGTAATTACATACACTATTGGTAATTAAGGACACTACTGGTTATTACAGACACTATTTGTAATTACAGACTCCACTGGTAATTACTGACACTAACTTATATTAGAATTAAATGTCCTAATGTTTGACCTAATCCAAAAGGCCCTATGAAGATGTAATGGTATTGCCGGATTCTATGGCGAAAGATTCACAACTATTATTTTGGCAGTAAATGCTTTGGCCATGGATGTACCATCACCGGAACTTGAACTCTGCGCCAAGCTGATTTGAATCTCTACCTAGGCCTATAGCTTAATATTGATTCACTCGAGAGTGGAAGTAAGCAGAGAGTGACTGAAAGTGTTTACTAACCCACAAAAGACCAAATAATGTCCATAAAATTATTAAACATAAGAATCCGGAGAAACGTGGGGGCCCTTCTAGTTTCACTGGATGCTGACAACAGGGCACTCACCAGCTACTCTCGGGTCCCTGAAAGTCTCCACGGAATAGGGACCCACAATAGCTGAGTCGTGTTAAAGGGGCCCTGTCATGTCGCACGCTACTACAGTGGCCCGGTCCCTGGTCAAGCATTTGAAAACTAATAGCCCTATGATGCCCCCCTGTCCAGGCACAGACAGGCGGTTCCTATTAGTGATTGACTCACATGTTCCTTGTACCGGGTCTATTCAGTCTGTAGGTCGATACCTTGTAGTCTAAAGACATTCTTACTTCAGGTGGGTCCTTTTTGAATCAGGATTCCAGTTCCACAATGATGTATTGATATTGAACTCAATTATTTATCCCGTCCTTATATATTTGATTGTTTGGTGCACAAAAACATCAATGCTGTAAGATAAATCAATAAAACGATTACAAAGTCAATGATAAAAGCTTTTATCTATTTTCTTATCTTCGCCTTTTAATTTATTCATAATATTTTCGTCGTTGATTGTTTTCCAGTGTCCTAAAGTTCATTTTCAGTTTAATTCAATTTTTCTTATAATTCAAACAACGATTTTTTTAATGCATGGGTAGAGGGGCGCGCCCAGGTCACATGGAGTCCACATTTTAACCCTGATATATGTCTTTCTGTTTAAAGGGCCCCAATTTTTAACTTCTACGCCCGGAGCCTCACCAGTCCGCCTCTGTGCATAGACCAATATATAAATTACACATCTAATGCCCTCACGTGCATAGACCAATATATAAATTACACATCTAATGCCCTCATGCACATCAATAAAACATTACACATCTAATGCCCTCATGCACATCAATAAAACATTACACATCTAAAGCCCTCATGCACATCAATAAAACATTACACATCTAATGCCCTCATGCACATCAGTAAAACATTAACACACAAATAAAAGTAAATGAAAACAAATAGCGGTAAAACAGATTCCTTTAGTTTCTGAAAAGATTAAATCGAGTGCTGTCAAGTAGTAACGGAGACCCGGTATAGAGAAGACTTTTGGTCGGTTATACAACATCCTACACACAATCATTTATTTTTAACAATCATTATATTATAGCATGCAATAAGCTATAAGCTACTACACTAATAACTGTAAAAAAAAAAAGTATGCAAAGGTATAAATGTAATGATAAAATAACGCCTCTATGCTAGTAGCAGACGATAATAATAACATGTACTGTGTGTGAAAAAGATTAAATCAGTAGCGTCTTTTCACCAAAATGTGTGTGGGGGGGGGGCAAATAAAAATACAAAAATACCAATCAATTTTTTATTATAGAATAAAAAAGAGTATTGTATTTATTTGATTTAATTATTTTTATTTTAAGAATCTTGGGCTCCCCCCCAGCCCCCTCAAATGACGCCACTGGATTAAATGATAAAATAAATCTATTTGGATAGAGATCCGACTCAATACTGCAATCTATGAGTCCAGCCAAGTCTTGTCGGCTTGCTTGTGACATAACGATAAAGCGGCTGTAACCTGGCACCGATAAAATAATATACATGTATATATAATTTAAATATGTATTTAAGTTACATTAAGTGTAACTAAAAATAAGGTGTGCAGTCATACATGTGACCAGGCCCGTAGCCAGGTCAAAGTAAGCAGGGAGTCACCAATACCCAGCAAGGGGACACCTTTACTTTTTCTTTATTTTTTTTCCTCTTCTTTTTAAGCGGCGGGGGGAGGGGCACTCCACACCTAGCGGGGGGGGGGGGGGCAAGGCCCCCCAGTGCCCCCTCCCCTTGGCTACGGTGCTGCATGTGACTAAAAAATTCTAATGTGATAATATGAACTTACTTGCTGGGAATGGTACAACAGAGATCTGTTATTGAAATACAGTTCGCACACTTGAGCTGATAGAACTGTTATAAATATTTATAACACGTGTGTGTCATGCTTTAAGTGAAATAGAAATAAAAAAAAGAAGTTCACCCATACACAGGCACAGTTGTTTGTATACACTAGTGTCAGCACCGTTAACATGTATTTTGATGTTAGTCACCAGACAGAATCAATATTTTCTTTAAATGCCACTTTACGTGAAGTCGTCAACACAATGTCGTCACAGGTTTGAATGGTCATTTGTATATGTAAAATTAAGAAGTCAGCAGACATAGGCGTGCGGTTAATGGAGGTCTTCCGCTCCTTTCCCTGACACATTGGCATGAATCACCCGTGTGTCAGGCTGGACTCTCTCTCTCTCTCTCTCTGATGGATGTAACATTTCACGCCTTGTTATGGATGTCGCCAAGGTGTTGAGTTCATCGGTACCATTGTGTCACACCCCCTCCTACCCATTGTTTTAGACACCTCTGATCCTAACGTACCTATACTCTGTTCAGTCTGATCTACTATTCACACTTCACTAAGCAGGCGAATGTTGAAGCAAGATCTAAATGATTGAGAACGAAGTACAAAAGACGCGAGACGGTAATTCTGTGTTTATGGCACAGAGCCGACATTATCATAATTGATCGTAATTTATTTCTCAATAATGGACAACAGGAGTAGGGGGGGGGAGGGGGAATGAACTTAGTTGGTTGTCTTGAGACAGAAATAAATACTAAGTGACGTTCCAAGTAGCCTTCTGACAGTACAACTACAAAGTACCCACGTTTTTAAATTACAAGTACACAGTACCCAAGGTACAAGTAAAACTACCCAAGGAGCAAGTACGATTATAAGTATTTCCAGGTACTCGAGTACAAGTACTTTGTAATTCAAGTACCATGTACCGCATTTCTGTTAGTATAGTTAAAGCTATTTTGACTTTTATGTTATTTTTATAGTTTGAGTGTGTTTTACTTAATCACATAAACTAAACTACGATAGTAAGTGTAAATATCATATCACTTGTTTCTGATATTCCCCTATTATTCTTAGCCAAGGTGGGGAGAATAGCTTACCAGATGGTCAGCTACAGGGTCAAGGGACGGACATCTCACTTTTATACGGACTTTATAGGTTCTTGCTTGTTGGTTTACCATGAGTCTACACTGAAGCGGTGATAACCATTGCTACCGAGCAACAGGCTTATCTTTGACAACTACACGTCACAGAAGAAAATAAAGACATGGAACCATCGGATGGCGAGTTGAATTCAGTCATTTCTCTACCATGGACAGAGAGGAACCGAGTGGCTAGCACAGCCAGTCAGTCAGTTCTCTACCATGGACAGAGAGGAACCGAGTGGCTAGCACAGCCAGTCAGTCATTTCTCTACCATGGACAGAGAGGAACCGAGTAGCTAGCACAGTGCCCATCTGCCTTTATTTATTTTATTGCGAGTGGACTAGGAAACTACACCAGATCTGAACAAAATCCAGTTTGGGTCTCGAACCCGTGACCCTCAGGTTGACGATCAATCGTCATGGTCTGTAGTAGACGATCAATCGTTGTCATGGTCTGTAGTAGACGGACAATCGTTGTCATGGTCTGTAGTAGACGATCAATCACTGTCATGGTCTGTAGTAGACGGACAATCGTTGTCATGGTCTGTAGTAGACGATCAATCGTTGTCATGGTCTGTAGTAGACGATCAATCGTTGTCATGGTCTGTAGTAGACGATCAATCACTGTCATGGTCTGTAGTAGACGATCAATCGTTGTCATGGTCTGTAGTAGACGGACAGCTTCATAAGTTATGGAGGATGAGCAGTAAGGGGGAACAACTAGTATAAGTAGCTTCAACCCTGAACTATTTGTATGCAGGACAGTTCTAACGATGATCCTAGTGTCCCGACAACCACCCAGTCCGTAAATATGCAATGTATGGTTAACTGACTAACCTTATGACACTCACATTAACAGCTGTAGAATTTAAACATTAATTTTTACATAGAGTATCAAAAAGTAATTAAAAGCAACAACAGTAATATACCAAAATATGTGAATTTTTTTTTATAATTTTATTGTTAACCATTAATCACATACATCATTACTGAAATAAATATTGTATTCTGTAAGAACTACTTGTTGTGGTACTTATGTAAACTTGTATGTTTCATTCAAACTATTATCACAAAGGATAAAAACATGACCATTCATGGATAGTCTGAACTGAATTTGATTAACAAATCTAAAACAGCATTCTAATGATATAATAAATCAATAGGAAATTTTCATTATCTAAAATGATATCATATTGAATGTCATAGAGTTCAAATTATGTTTGTAGATGTACGTATAAATATTTATATTCTATGATGGGCAGCTCAACAAATTCGAGTGAGAAAATACAAATGATAATTGGCATGTAATAAAATCTTTGGTCAAATTAATTTTTTTATGTTGTGAACTTGAAATAAACTTTGAAGCAATACAAGAAACATATCAGTCAATATTGATACAAAATAAAAATACACACAATTTATTTGAAGTAATTACTTAGCAAGGGTAGGAAAAAACAAAATCCTTTGAAAAGTTCAGAGCTAACAGAAAAATGTCATTTCAGATTTTAGAAATGAAGAGAACAAAATAGAATAAAATGAAGTTAATAAACATTGTGAAATATTTACATGTAATTTTTTTGTGAATGGCATCGATGAATATAAACAATATTGTGAATACATCTAGTAAGTATGAATTTGAAATAATTACACAAGCCAAAAAACAAATAATTCACAACTTCTACTGATAACTGATGAGCATTGTTGGTGAAAGTAACTGATGAGCAGTGTTGGTGAAAGTAACTGATGAGCAGTGTTTGTAAACAAACAAAAACAACAATAGCATGACTTAGTTTAAGAATTACAATATTTTAATTTGCTAAATAGATAGTTTAAGAATTACAATATTTTAATTTGCTAAATAGATGCTTCTGTTTGTACAAAAATAATCTAACTTCATATTTGCTTTTTTTTTCTTTCAACATTTTTAATGGCAGAAAAATTTGATGACAAACCAGACAAAGACCCATAACTCCGTTAAAATGATCCAGTGTGGCGATCAATATGGACAGTCAAAAGTTATTCCCCTTCACAGAATTTTCTTAAGAACTTGTTAAATTGTAATCCTTCTGTTTTAACTCAAGCAGACATCAAGTGTGAACTAAATAAAAATTCCGTTTGACACCCACAGTACAAGAAAATCTTTTATTTATTTGTTTTTTAAATAACATCTGAGGCAAAAGGAGTAAAAGGGGGGGGGGACACATTTCAAATATCAAACAGTTTCAAAATGAACCAACATTTGAGTCCTTTGTTATTTGACTTATGTCGCACCACTGTAGACTGAATTCATTAGATTCACATTTTTTAATTTCAAATTATCTTTTTAACCAATTGACATTAAGACAAGGAGAGAGCAGGAATACAAGTGACAGTTGATATACAAAATAAATTAAAAAGTTTAAAAAGTCAAGAAATAAAGCATAATTAAATTAAGAAATATGTAGAGATAATTGAATTAGGAAACATGTAGAGATAATTGAATTAGGAAACATGTAGATATAATTAAATTAGGAAAATGTAGAGATAATTGAATTAGGAAACATGTAGATATAATTAAATAAGAAAATGTAGAGATAATTGAATTAGGAAACATGTAGATATAATTAAATTAGGAAAATGTAGAGATAATTGAATTAGGAAACATGTAGATATAATTAAATTAGGAAAATGTAGAGATAATTGAATTAGGAAACATGTAGATATAATTAAATAAGAAAATGTAGAGATAATTGAATTAGGAAACATGTAGATATAATTAAATTAGGAAAATGTAGAGATAATTGAATTAGGAAACATGTAGAGATAATTGAATTAGGAAACATGTAGATATAATTAAATTAGGAAACATGTAGAGATAATTGAATTAGGAAACATGTAGAGATAATTAAATAATTAAATTAGGAAACATGTAGAGATAATTGAATTAGGAAAATGTAGAGATAATTAAATTAGGAAACATGTAGAGATAATTGAATTAGGAAAATGTAGAGATAATTAAATTAGGAAACATTTAGAGATAATTGAATTAGGAAACATGTAGAGATAATTAAATAATTAAATTAGGAAAATGTAGAGATAATTAAATTAGGAAAATGTAGAGATAATTGAATTAGGAAACATGTAGAGATAATTGAATTAGGAAAATATAGAGATAATTGAATTAGGAAACATGTAGAGATAATTGAATTAGGAAACATGTAAAGATAATTGAATTAGGAAACATGTAGAGATAATTAAATTAGGAAACATGTAGAGATAATTGAATTAGGAAACATGTAGAGATAATTGAATTAGGAAACATGTAGAAATGATTGAATTAGGAAACATGTAGAGATAAATGAATTAGGAAACATGTATAAAATAAATGAATTGAAAAATAGTCAGGCACAAATGGTGGGAATTACAACCTTGTTTACAGGAATGGATAATTACAAGTCACAACCTTTGAATGAGATATGTTGTAGTTATAGAAACAGCAGTGTGGCCATAGTTTCACTCACATATTTACATTGTGTGTCATAGACTAATCACATGTAGAGTCAGCTCTACGTTTTGATCAGAATTACTTCTGGAAGGACATTGTTGTAATTATCAAATGAGACACACCTACAAACAAGCACAACAGCCTACATACACTTCTAGTACATACACTTCTAGAGTCGTCAGGGGGTCCAGGAAATTCAACAAGCACAACAGCCCACATACACTTCTAGAGTCGTCAGGGGGTCCAGGAAATTCAACAAGCACAACAGCCTACATACACTTCTAGAGTCGTCAGGGGGTCCAGGAAATTCAACAAGCACAACAGCCTACATACACTTCTATAGTCGTCAGGGGGTCCAGGAAATTCAACAAGCACAACAGCCTACATACACTTCTAGAGTCGTCAGGGGGTCCAGGAAATTCAACAAGCACACCAGCCTACATACACTTCTAGAGTCGTCAAGGGGTCCAGGAAATTCAACAAGCACAACAGCCTACATACACTTCTAGAGTCGTCAGGGGGTCCAGGAAATTCAACAAAATAAAAATTTGAAAACAAAGTTATAAAAATAATTCTCTTTTAAATGCCTCGGACCCGAGATGTTCCAAGTACTGACCATGCGACTATGAGTACAAGTACTAAAAAAATGTACTTGAGTAGTTGGTATAAGTACCACATGTCTGCCTAGGACACAACACAATAAACCTGCCTACAGGAGAACTGACAAACTTTATTTAAAAAATTTCGCAGGGAGACTAGTTCTGTTTAACTTTTTTCTTTGCTCTACATGGAGATTGTAACATTTATCTCCCTTTCACAGTGTGATACTTATGCTGATAGAAGTCATTTTTATTAAGACTAGGAAAAATAGCATATTATTTGTGTAAGTTTATGGAGTTAATGAACATAGGAATAACTAGAAATAAAAAAAAAAACCTGAAATTTATGATATATATAATACTAACTTATATTAATAGTATTAAAATGTTATTTTGACATTTAAGATTATATAGTTAATTTGAAAAGGAAAAATTACAAGAAAGTGTAAATTTTTTTAATGTCTTGCTAATGAATTATTTTGTTTAACATTCATCTAACTATTATTTTACTTGTATTAAGCTTATATTGGTTAGAGTAAAATCAAAATATTTTTTTTTGGCAAATTGCAACATGACATAGGACTTCTACACATTTATATTAAGTGAAAATCACATTTTTTAAACTTGGCTTTTGAGCTAAGTAGTTGTATGACTGTGGGAGCTAAAAAATAGTTACTTTTCTGGAAACTTTTAATGAACTTCCAAGATTTGTGCACAGAATTCCAAATGTTGTCAAGACATTTAGTAGTTAATCACATCAGTGATTTTCAGGCACCCTCATGTTAATCTACCAGAGTGATCAATATTGATCGATCGTGCTATTAAAGAATAATTTATGTATGACTATAATTTGTTCCATACTGCTTTTCAATTTATTTATAATTTTCCTCCCACGGCCATATTAATCTAAGATGAGAGATTACTGAACTATTACAACTTAAAATCTGTTTTTCACTACCTGAAATACATGAGCCACAAATTATTCCTACATAAAGATTATATGATGATAATAAAAGTGCCATTAATTTTATATACAGATTTACCCTTTATACTTTGAACATTAACAGCCTTTTATAATAAAAACATTGAGTTAATTATGTACACTAAGATTCACGATGAATTAATTACACATAACTTTTGTCATTACCAACTAAAATTCAATTGTGACCCACCGGTCAGTCCTGATCAACACTTTGAGAATTATTGACGTATGAGTAGTATGACATGACGTATGACATGACGTATGAGTAGTATGACAATGTCATAACCATTGCATTATGACCTAATATTTTAAAACAGAATGGGCTTACATATTATGTTATTAATTCTAAAAAGATATCCAATGAATTAGAATTGTGTCAACGTATCAGGTTTAATTGCACACTGTTACTGTGAATTCTGTATATCATATACAAACTCAAAACAATCTACCTATCAGATGTATGGATACAAATTTATGATATAAGGAGGGTGAGTCTCCAGGTTGAGGATTGAAATCTATTCTGAGTTGTTTTTTATATTTCTATTAATGACTAATCTATATATCAGTGAATCATGACTTCATTTCTTGGAAACAGTTTACTATTAGATATTCTGATCAAAATAAATACAAACTATAATAAATAAAAACCTAAAATATTTATACAATGAAAAAAAAAAATTTAAAACATAGACTGAACAAAATGAAAGTATAAATAATACAAGCAAGAACCAGCAATGAATAATGTTCAAATAATTACAACAGTCTTAAATAGATCTACAACACTGAAATGAAATCTTCCCATGATCTTAGAATTACTGCTATGGCACCATAACTTTCTCTTCCAAAAGTGGAAATGTTTATTTTGTGTAGATTTATTTGTTGATACAAATAGTCATTCCATGGAAACAATAAAATTCTTGCCAAAATGAGCTACATATAGTATTGACCAGAGAAAATTTGATCAGTCATTTTTCATTGGTAAAAAAAAAATCAACTGTTGCATGGATTATTAGTGCACCTTAGTAATGTAGCTATTGGATGGACTATTAGTGCACCTTAGTAATGTAGCTATTGGATGGACTATTAGTGCACCTTAGTAATGTAGCTATTGGATGGATTATTAGTGCACCTTAGTAATGTAGCTATTGGATGGATTATTAGTGCACAGTAATGTAGCAATTGGATGGATTATTAGTGCACCTTAGTAATGTAGCTATTGGATGGATTATTAGTGCACCTTAGTAATGTAGCTATTGGATGAACTATTAGTGCACCTTAGTAATGTAGCTATTAGTGCACCTTAACTTTTTTTTTCTTTCAGTCTTTTCCCCTTTCATTAAATATTTTATAAATTAAAGCTGCTCTGAAATTTATGCTTACCACTTATCTAAAAAACTTACAAAGAATTAAAAATATTTACATTGAGAATTTGTACATTGTAAACCTATTTTAAAATGTCTCATTTAAATGTTATGTGAAAGAAATGCACATTTAGCAAAATCAGCACAATTTTATTTCTATGTACTGGTAGAGTATATTTCATTGCATTAGTTCTATGTTTACTTTTAAAAACAACTGTGTCATGCCTATCTATAAACATAATCTAGAAAGGGTTTTTACCCATCTAATTAGCAGTAATACTGAAACAATGGTTTTACCCATTTAATTAGCAGTAATACTGAAACAATGGTTTTACCCAAGATGGTAAATTTTAAATAAATTAAAAACTTGTATCCATTTTTTCCTCACTTTCCCTGTATTCAAACTACTAATGTGTTTTCCCTGTATTCAAACTACTAATGTGTTTTCCCTGTATTCAAACTACTAATGTGTTTTCCCTGTATTCAAACTACTAATGTGTTTTCCCTGTATTCAAACTACTAATGTGTTTTCCCTGTATTCAACTACTATTGTGTTTTTCCTGTATTCAAACTACTAATGTGTTTTCCCTGTATTCAAACTACTAATGTGTTTTCCCTGTATTCAAACTACTAATGAGTTTTCCCTGTATTCAAACTATTAATGTGTTTTCCCTGTATTCAAACTACTAATGTGTTTAAATTAGTATAATTAATTCTGTCATCTTACCATTTAATCTATGAGTTAAAAAATTATTTGTATCACGAAATAAAAACATTTCAACAAAATGTTTAAAGCATTCAGTTTGATTCACCATTGCCGTTTTGACTACAACTTATCCTAAATCTACTTGATGTATGGAACAAACCTAAGAAAGGGGGGGGGGGGAAGACACACGTAACACCCAAAAAGGGGAAAAAAAAAAAAAAAAAATATTTTTTTTTTAGGCTATATTTTTTTTTTTTAAATTAAAAAAATTTAAAAACATATTTAATTTTTAAAATTTATTTATAAATTTTGCTAAGAATGCTGTATGTCTATGGGGTGTCATGAGAGGGGTGACACCATGAGTTACCGCACCGGGTGACACCAACCCTAGTGACGCCACTGCTTGAACATATTTTGAATGCATGTTTGATTTACCCTACAATGAGAGTGTTCTATTAAATAATAATACTGTCCATAGGTTACAACGTAAGTGGCTATTGAGTCAGTGATTTTGAAGGCCAAAGTGATGTAATCTAAATATTAGTGAAAAGAAATTAATGTTATAGGTCAGAGGTCGGCCAACATTTTGACCCACGGGCCACATTGATCTTAAATTTGACAGAAGGGCCAAACAAAAAGTGTATGAGTGAATATAATTCAATGAAACATCAATTTAAGTGACAAGCAAAGGAGTAGCGCAGGGGACTGGTCAGTGACAGGCAGCAGATCATAGTTTGACCATATCTGCTTTAGGCAGGTCATAGTTTGCCCATATCTGTTATAGGAAGGTCATAGTTTGACCATATCTGCTATAGGCAGGTCATAGTTTGACCATATCTGCTATAGGGTATTTGTTGAGTAAAAAAAGCTATTGAATAAAAAAATATTTCACATTTATTCATTTTCTTACTAGTACTGGTAAACTAAATACTATTTGAATGAAATATGTTAAAATTCACCCAATTCTTGAATTCTTAAATTCTAACTTAGATAGCCACCAAGTAAATGTTCAATTTGAAAACTTTGTTCTATCTACATCTGCAGATATTAAGGCCATGAAACGCCTATTTCTTCCCTACAGACAGCTCCAGCATTCTTTCCCCTTTTCACTACTAGCAAAATTAAAGTAAAAAATACAATCATTATGGACACGCAAGAACATTAACAGAAATAAGTGGAAATAAATAATTCAATTGTTTTAGAAACTTTTTAACTCATGGGGGGGAAAAAATAATAATGTAACAAAATAATTTAAGGGAAAAAATGTACATGCAAAATAAAATTGTAACCAAAATCTGATTCAACAGAAAATAATTATACTGACATATATATAAATATAGCAATTGTATAATAAAAAATACTTGGTACTATTTTGTATTAATAATATAATTTTATTTGATAAAGCTTTGACATGAATGAATGATCATTTATTTATACAGTTAAATCTCATATAGAACAACCATAACATATACAACTTAATTTATTGCTATAAGCAAATAATACATGTAGTATTTTTTTTTATAGCAAGCATATAATATATAATACAAGGCTCATATGTTTGTGTGTAAATGTAAGACATACAGACTTTATTTATATATACATACATTTGAACAGGTTAAAAAAGGAATGATTAGAAAATATACAAGTTTGTTTTTTTTGTATTCAGTGTCTGGAAAGCATAAACCTAGTAAACCTAGTACATGTAATACCAAATAATGTCCATTACCCCCTCCCTTACAAGTGGGAAATATTAGAACAGAAAATATCAAACTCAATGGGCTGTAACAGACAGATGTGGCAACATCATATGTTTAAAGAGGAAAGTGTGAACATTTTCTAATGTTTCATGTCAAGTATAAATTAGTTCAATAATGCAAAAAAAATAAAAAGTTCATTCCAGTAAATAAATTGAACTTGAGATATTATTTTAATTTAAAGTAAGGTTTAACAAAATTTAAAGAGTCATTTTGAACTGGTTTTTTCACTGTGGACAAAAACATCATGCCCTTATGAGATTAATGCTTAATGTTTACACCTTCCCTGCCCAGATTCAACGCTCAACACTAGCATTCGGTTGCTGTGAATCGAAACGGGCTGAACTGAATGTCTGTTTCTGAAGAATGCCTTCGTTTGTTGCAGTCTTGATCTACATGCTCGCATTCGATAGTCAGCATATCCAAATTGGGTAAACTTGATTTGATGGAAGATGGACTCCCCATGGTTGAAGATGGAGAAATGTCTTCATAGTCTGACACTGGGAAATGTCTGTGATTTACCAGACTGTCTGGAGAGTTTGCCACCGTAGAGGAAGCAGAAGCAGAGTCTGACTGGAAGTCTGAGTAACCAAGCCTGAACTGGATATTTGGGGCACTTGAGTGCTGCGGTGAGTGCTCAGTCTCTGGAATGCTGGATAAAGATGCAGCTGGTTTTGTCAGCCTGTTCATGCTGGCACTCCTGTGTTCTGAGGGCTGTGGCTGCAGGTTATCGTGAGCTTTCACAGCATTTAAATTATTATTATTCACAATTTTTCTGGAAGATGGAATGATGTACTGATTTAGGTTTAATTTGGGATCTGTTGTTACTTCTCTCAGAGGTTTTGTTGACATTTTATGTTCAGACCTTGCTAGGAGTTCTGAAGATGAAACTACTGAGGAGGGTATTCGACTACTGGAAGCCAAAGATAATGTGGATAAGTTATCATTCTCTAATACTTTGAGGCTATTCAGAGTCGAAACACCCCTACTGTCTTCAGATCCTGAAGAATAACGTTTCTCTTCCATGCTGACCTGAAACAATGTTTAAAACTACAGTCTAAATATGAAATAAAGAAACTTCAATGTAACAGAATAATTTCAGTTTTAAAATCTTTTTATATAATTTGCTGAAAAGTTCATTGTGTTTGGAATATTTACTTAAATATTTTTTTAGAAAAAAAAAATGTCACAGCTTCACTAAGTTTTCAAAGAAACTGATTTTTTACTTTGGGACATGGGGAAATTTTGTAAGGCAGATTCTGGCCTATTCCATTGACATAAGATTCTGGTCTATTCCATTGACATAAGATTCTGGCCTATTCCATTGACATAAGATTCTGGCCTATTCCATTGACAATCACCGAAAATGGATCAAAACTAAGTAAAGTGGAGAAGCTGAGTGAGGATATTTAAATTAATAACTGTTGAAAGAAAAATTTTTATATGATTAAAATTTCATCATTCTAAAACAGGTTGTTTTTCTATACAGACAAAGCCAACAAATTTATTTGAAAAAAAAAGATGAAATAAGATTTAAATAACTAGGTAAGACTGGATGAGGAAAAACTAACAAACAATATAACTGAAATACTAAAACTTTAGAACTGGTTCCAAGGCCATGTGATTACATGAACTTTTCTCTGGTCAAAGCAAGGTCCACCCAGCTAGAATATATTTACTACACATTTAATAAAGGAAAGCCATCAGGAAATTGAACAAGCCGACCAATTCTACAGTATATCAATACTTCTAGACAACTGACCAATTCTACAGTATACCACTATTTCTAGACAACTGCCCACTTCTACAGTATATCACTTCTAGACAAACTGCACAATCCTACAGTGGTTCACAGGCTCTATTAGAAAATGTTTACTTTAGCTTACAATGCAAAGATTGGTATTAAAAAAAAATTCAACATCCTTTCAGGCTAACCTGCATATTGTGTTGGCAATATTCAGACACAAACTCAGAGTCCACAACTGAACAGTCTAAATACTCTGACAGTTCTCCAGCAATGCCACCGTCTGTTTCACAGCATGGTGCCAATTGAGCTGGGTTGTGCAAGACATTTGATGTGTTTTTGAAAGTGGAGGTCTTGCAAACAGGAAAGTTCTGGTTATTGGCATAGCCTGGAGTATACATGTAGCCATTGAGTGACACAGGTGTGCTGCTAGTATCTCGACTTGAGGAGTTTTCCAGGTCACTTTTTCTGTTTTGATCTAGAAATGAGTGAAATAGATAATTTATTAGAATATTTTTTTTTTGTCTCGAAAAGTATACAAAAGTTTTACCATTTTATGCTTACCATTGCTAAGGAAAGGTTTGGCCGAGCTATTAGTTGATGCTGCAGATCGTTTCCGCTTTCCCTGGCCCATTAATTTAGAAAAAAACTGAAGAAAAAAAAGTGTATATCTTCACAGAGAAAGTTGAATGATAAAATGCTAATTAAGAATATATGCTATGTACAAATTTCAGAAGAAATATCAAACTTTAAACAAGATAGTATCAATGTCAGTAGAATTACTTTTTTGAGTTTTACACTTATTCTGAAATTTTAATTTTAATTTTCATTGATCTGTTAAAAACAATAACAAATCTAATGAATGGATTATTATTTTACTTAAAGTTTCGTACAAAAAAAAAAGACTAACATTGCCAGATCCAGATGAAGCAATAGGAGAACTGGAAGCAACACCATTGTAACCACCATAATTTACTCTGATGCAGTTAGGTAACCAAGTAGTTCGCCTGGCAACTTTACGATATTCCTTCTGAACCTGTTAATCAGTATTAAAAGATTATGGAGTTAAGGATATAAGTAAGTTAATACAAAAATAAAGCAAAGTTCTGCATGGAAGCATTATTGAGCTAAAGGATATAAATAAGTAAATGCAAGAATAAAGCAAAGTTCTGTATAGAAACACATTACTGTTATTTCCCACTCTCACCTTTTCATTCTTTATGCAATGGAAGATGAAAATAAACAATCCCTGCAGGCTGTTGAGAATGGTGAACAAATAAGCCACAGCCAGAGTTTCCTCATTCAGATAAACCACCCCAAGTAGCCAGGTTAGGCCAAGAAGAACAACCAAAACAAGAGCACCCTTTAGCCAAGCACTAAAACAGCACAATAACAATGAATTATCTACACATTTGTCAACAGGCATCTTGTAATATATTTTACTGTAATACAAATTTAAAGGGCTAAATTTATTTTTTCTAGTGGTCATAGACTTAAGTACCCTAATATATTTCAGCTTTTAGGCTAGCATGTGAACCTAAGCTAGTACATTTACATGACACCTTCACTAGTACATGTACTTTCACTATTACATGTACATAAAACTTAGCTAGTACACAAACCTAAGCTAGAACATGAAACTAAGCTAATACATGTAATTATCATCATTCTGCTTAGTACAAAACTATTTCTTTTACACAATTTAAATATAGATTACTAAGAACAAAATCTATTATAGACATTAAAATTTAAATAAAGCACAAACATTCACCTACTGTCAACTAAAAATATAAAAACTGTCAGATTGAAAAAAAAAACACAGGCTTTTTAAAAAAAATGAACAGCAAATGTTTTCTCTTTCTTTAAAACAATGTAAGGTGAAATGCCAACCTAATTTAAATGGTGGATTAAAAACAAATCAAACACAATTATGCTAGTTAATGATGGATTGAGTGTTCTGCTTATTAATTGATTGTGTATGAAAAAAATTCATTTAACAGCCAGTCAACTTTAACAAATCAAATATTAATTTTTGAAATCCTGCAGATAAAATCTTAAGTCCGGATAAATTTCATCAATTTTTGCGTTATTTTTCCAGGACATTAATGAATGCCTATTGGATTTGATCTCCGCTGTTTGAATAGACAGTAATTTTGACTTAAATCAGTATTGAAAAATTATAAATTCTGTTTCAATTGAATGCAACTGAAATTTAAAATTTCATATTTTAAAAAAAATCATTAATATGCAAATATTCTAATTTATTTTGTATTAATAGCTATATATATAAATTAGAGCTTTAAAAATTTTTTTAATCAATTTATTTACGTCATGCGAGATTATTCCAAGTGAATAATAATTATTAGTTTTACTATGGCTTACATATCACTTTTAGAGTGTGGAAATAATAATTATTAGTTTTACTATGGCTTACACATCACTTTTAGAGTGTGGAAAAAACAAAACACCAAATAACGGAAAAAGTCACAGTTTTTAAATAATTGAAAAAACTGAAATATGAGCTTAAATTAAAAAAGGCAACCAATAAAAACATCCAACATGTAACTAAATACAAGACGACTGTGTTCAAAATGAAGAAACACCAACTCAGCACAAGATGCACATTAAAATAATAAAGATATCAGCCAGCGTCTTTCACTGAGACATAAAGTAGCCAAGCTCTGCAGAGACTAAAACATAAATCAATAAATTCTCTTACGGCAAATCAGGAAAACGTAGCTTAGGAGACGCAAATGTCTCCATGCTGCTAAGACTGTCAGAAACACTGTGCATTGAAATCAAATAGTTAAGAACAAAATATAACAGATTGGTAGAAAATAAATTCAACTGAAATTATTTCATAGATATATTTGTAACAAATGTTTTTAAAAAGGGGAGGAGGAAGAAGAAATACTCATGTGCAAATTGTATGTAAATGAACCGAGTTATCATAAATGTGGATGTACAATAGAAGAATAAAAAAAAGCAATAGATATATTTGAAAGTCAATAAGGCTGGGATCAGACACTATTATTTAATAATACCTAAATTTTGACACCTTGGTCCTTTCTTTCATGGCTGCTGACATGTTTGAGTGACGACACATGATGTAGATGGCAATTCCAAGCATGACAATATTGATCTGTTTAATGGACATGAGATTAAAAATTCATCAAAATGTACAAAAATTAAGATTGGAAACATACATTTTTAAGGTCCCAACTTCAGAGTAACCTAAGTGACAGTTACTGAGTGTTGTAAAAATCCTTGACATTATTTTAAAATTGGTGATCTCGTTGCATAACCATAATTTAACATCCCACCAAAAATATAGAGAAAGTACTCAATGTAACCAATCATACAAATATTGAAAACCGTATCGATAGCAATATTACAAAAACAATGAATGAGTCAATACATCAGCCTTAGCTTGGGTATAATATTTTCATATAATCAATTAGAAAAGTTTAACCAGTATAAGTATTTTTAACTATTGCAAAGCAATCTGACACAGATATTTTCATATAATCAATTAGAAAAGTTTAACCAGCAATCTGACACAGATATTTTCAGCTGTTATTTTTGCTCTCTCACTATCATCTCATAAATTATCTAAATAGAACTAGTTTAATTTTAAATAACTGACATATGACCACATATGAAAACAACCAATACAGATTTAAATACAGAGGAAAAAAAATCACATAACAGGTGATTAAATAAATAGGTCACTGTAATGAAATTGTTAACTGGCCAAAGTTGGTCATGTTTTTAAGGCACATATTTTGAGCAGACCTTTTTAAGCTGGAATTAAATATCATGGTTAACCGCCATTGTAATTTCAATTGACAAATTGTTGTGATAGGCTAATTATGGGGACAGGCTTCCTCATGGGCTAGATCAGTGGTCGGCAAACTTATCAGTCAAAGAGCCAAATATGAACATTACAACAATTAAAAAAAAATTGGGAGCCAAATCTGCTTGTTTAGTAAACTTTTATTACACATGTGGCTCTGAAGCCGCACTTTGCTGACCACTGGGCTAGATGAATGTTACAAAAAATAAGTCCCAAAGTTTCTAGATTAAACACTGTGTACTGTCAAGAATATTTGATAATTAGGTCAGAGATGGATGAATTAAATAGTTTGTTTTAGTAAAATAAATAAATTCAGGGTCAAGGCTGTTTAGACTGAAATAACAGAAAAAAAGCAACAATTAAGGACCGAACAATCAAAGACAAAGACATGAGTGAGATGATGAAGTAATTGATGTATGCTTAGGCAGCACACAGGTCAGAGAAGTGATGTTATAGTGAAGATGTATTTAGGAGTGTATAGTCCTAAACTACGTACACTTTCAAGTTATCATTTCTATGTTCATGAAATAAAAATATCTGAATCGCACTTGGCAGTTTAAATAATTTATTCGTAATGTCTGTGAGTGAGTACATGTATAAAGTACATGTATAACCAAAGTATCAAATGCTATAAGAAAAGATAGATAATGATCATCACAAGAATACACCAACAACACATCTGGTTGTGACAGTAACAAAGACCAGATCAAATTTCTATTAGCTATCATGGACCTACTTAGGCATCACAGCTCACTAACCACATAGCATCTCTCAGGTATTGAAAGACATTTTGACCAAATGAAGAGTGCTGTCTATTCAAGCAGTGTTCTAAGCCTATATTGGAAGGAGTGACTCTCCTTAACTTATGATCGCTATTGTCAGACTTAAAACTCAAGATGATACATAGCAAAAAGCTCACCAGCATCACAGCTAATGCAGGACCAACAAATGACCAGATAAATGACCTCTCGGTTGTCAGCCAGCAGCTGTAAAAAAAATAAAATAAATGTATTGTCAAATAATTCTCTGTTGCTGAGAAATAATGTTTATTATTGTGAGAAAATTAAAAACAATTTACTGAACAGATATTACAATCTTAAATCAACAAGCACTGCTGATGATATTGTACTTACTGTCTGTCTGTGCCGTAACCTTCATAATAGACACCAGCAGAGACAGCCACAACTATAGCAGGTACACCTGGTCATGGAATGTTTCAGACTAGATAATTGTATTCAATAAAATGGTACTTAACTTTAACTGTGGCTAATTATTCAAATTATAATTGTGTGATTGGCTAAATTTACTGGAATGAGTTATGTACAATGAAAATGTTAATAGTTTAAAAATATATTCATGACTATTTCCAGCAATAAATAAATATTGGTTATTTCTCCTTCCAAGAGGTAAAATAATATTGTGACATAATGATCATTGTATTGACTTACCATATCCAAAAAGATAGTACCATTTGACTCTTGACTTTTCCTGCTCAAACACTTCAATTAGCATGACATACAGCTGTACACCCTCTAGACACATCCACGCAAAGGCTCCAAGAAACAGATAATGCAGGACTCCAGCAATAATTGAACATAGAAGCTAAAAAAACACAATAAATGTAATACATATAGTAAAATGTAATTAAACTGGTTATAATTAAAAATTAACAACAAATTTTTCCCCAAAAACAATCATTAGAAAAACAAACATTCTTTGTAAAATAGAGAGCTTACTTTTGGTTCAGTCTGAGCGATTCCACAGAGGAACAAGATTTCAGCCAATAGCAAGCACAGAACCAGATTTTTATGAATTGTGTTTCTGTCACACTGAAGGTTCCTGGTGTATGTAAAATGACAAAATAATCAAAGATGCAATTTCATCAAACAATAATAAATCTGCATTATAACTCACATTTATTTGTTCAATTCAAACGTTAAATAATCCTAAAAAAAATAATACATACTTGAAGACCATAAAGGTTGTCCAGCTGAGAGTCAAACAGATCACTGAGATAATGCAGCCAATAAATGTGATGATTCTAAGAGCAAGAACATTCTCGGGAGACAACTGTAGATATGGACACAACACAGACATTAAATAATCTACAGACATTACACTTAATGTAAATTATGTTGTAAAACTTCACGTCTAGGTTTTAAAGTCTAAGAGAAAGAATCATTGGCAGTTATTATTAAAACAACTAACTCTTAATCAAACAACCCTGAACTGAAATATTCAGTTAAAACAAACTACCATAGTCCGACAAACAAGTGCTTTACATGATCTATTTATGTTAGCATCTTCACAAATGACTGAGATAGTCAGAGTTGTAAAAAAAAACACTCAAATGATTTTTTTAGTTATTTTTAATATGAAATTACAAATTATGAGATATGTATATGAATGAAATTCTGATTTAAAAAATTTGGCCAAAAGCACATTTAGAATAAAATGATTACAGAAAGACAAATGCTAGTCAAAGATCACTGGTTGTATTAAATAAAACAGGATTAAACTTCATTATTTTTATACAGGAGACTATCCTTCTTGTCAATGACAAGCTAAACACACATTATTTATGGTGAGTGCTATCCTTATTGTCAATGACAAGCTAAACACACATTATTTATGGTGAGTGAAGTAACATAATGTCTACCCTTTTTAGATGTGGAAATTTGTTTTTTATACCAGATGTGGGGGGGTGATTTGGAAGACTGGAGTTTGAATAATTGGAATTACTGACATTTTTAAACTGTTTCCCAAGCATCTCCTTGAACTTCATCTTCAAAGTCAATGATGAGAATATAATTTGACTTTCCTAAGGCTGGACCGAAATTTTTATTCACAATCAATTTTTCATATGGTATTCATTTCAAAAGTGCTTCAGAATTCCTTGTTTTTTAATACACTATATGTGGAAGTGCTCCTTTTTAATACAATTGCTATTGTATATCAATATTCTATTGTACATCAATATTCTATTGTACATCAATATTCTATTGTACATAAATATTCTATTATACATCAATATTCTATTGTACATCAATATTCTATTGTATATCAATATTCAGATGATTTTAGTCAATGGAAAAAAGACTTTTTAAATAGCGAAGCACTTTCCATAAATATTTATTCTGTGTGTCTCACTACAAGGGAGAACAAAGTTAAATATAAAAAATGTTACCTCTATTCCGGTGACATCCATGAGGATTGCAAAATTCGTCAAGTGGTTGCAAGAACAGGTTGTGTGGGTTGAATTGGTCTCCAACATCTTACAACCATCTCTTGACCATTTGCCATTCAGACCACTAAAACAAGAAACCAATCATTGCATGTAAAGAAATAATGGTCAAGAAAAAATGTACAAATATATGAGAAAAAGTAAGCAAAAAATTTAAAGTAACATTATTTAATTTATAGATGACATACTTAGCACTTATACTCCAGAAGGAACAAATGGGAACAGCCTTTACTGATAACTGTTAAATTTATTAAAAAAAATATTAGTGTGTAATAAAAAAAATATGAATGAAGCAAATAACTGAG
The DNA here is from genome assembly GCA_021962125.1 of Bulinus truncatus. Taxonomy (NCBI): domain Eukaryota; kingdom Metazoa; phylum Mollusca; class Gastropoda; family Planorbidae; genus Bulinus; species Bulinus truncatus. The sequence goes on along the minus strand of JAGDYQ010000015.1, from coordinate 1,198,494 downwards.
TTTTAACTGAGCATGAAAACTTTTTTAGACAAAACATCATTTCTTTAAAAATAAACTTTTGCTTCTTTAACACTATAATTAAATGTATGTAACTACTCCTTACCAATTAGTTTTAAAGTGGTATATGAAATTTAATGCATGTCTAATGATTAAAACAAAATACCAATTTAGAAAAATAGTCTTTATAGTGAAGATAAATATCTTATAACATGCATTCAGTCAGGGACATCAGAAAAAAAAAATCAAAAGACTAAATTCTTGGTAGCTCAAAGAGTGATATACTGCTGAACACAGTATAACACAATATGTAGATTTATTTCTACTTTAACTTTCATTAATAAGGGCAAATTTCTTCTAAATTATACCTCACATCATTATGACAAATTAGATTAATAATAATATATAAACAAACAGGGAGCATAACAGGGATAAGCCAGAACAAAAGAATCATACAAGGGATCGTTTTCTAACATACAACATTAACAATATTAATCCTTTGCTTACATTGATGTGTTTCAATGTAAACCTCACAGGCTGTCGTAACCTTCTAATTGTCCGTGTTCCATTCAAGGAAGCAGAGATGATTCTAGAATTGACGACTAGAACATTTTCACTTTCTACAGCACTAGTGTCTCGAATGGTACCATAGTTAAAGTGACCACCACTGTCATGAGAGTTTGGAAGAGGTGCAATAAGGTTTATCTGAGGCGGAATCAAATCTTCCAGATTTTTATACATCGTGAACACAACATCTGAGATGGCTGGGGAAGAAAAATACAGTGTTTTAATATGTGAGAATGTCGACGTCAATAGTTGATGATCATGTAATTTTATAAATGAACCTTTATTTATTGCTAATTTGAATTCAATAAAAATTACATTTGCTACATTAATGAAATTTCTCTTGCTTTTCTAACAACTGCATTAAAAAAAAAAACTTTAAAAAAAATTTTAAGTCTTTACTCTTACCATCTCGTCCATCATGCTGAAAATTGTCACTTGGTATTGTAATACTATCTGTGACTTCTTCCCAATCACTATGAGACAAATGATCACTCCTGGCTGGAAATGTAACATCTGTTGTGGCTTCTCCAGACTTGATCCGCTGCACTCCGATGACTGAAACAAAGTCATGAGAAATATTAAAAAAAACTCCCATGTGCTTAAATAAATAGATTAAGCATAAAAATGAAATAAGGCGCTGCTAGTTAATAGAAATACTAACCCACAATAAATAGAAATAAAGAAATTAAAAAACCAGATTAATTAAAATCATACTATCAGACCTAAAAATGTATTAACATCCTGTAAAGAAAGAAGATTGAAAAAGTTATAATAAAAAAGCATGAAAAGGACCTATATTTGAGTCGACTTCTACTTCTCTGGTACCAACATCTATTAATCTGGCAGAGTGGAATGCAAGTTCTTCAACAGTTAACACTAGAGAAGTTGCAGACTGCTGTCGGTAATGTTTAGGCAAAGATTTCCAGCTGCGAGCATTATTTTTTCTCAACATACTACTTCCAGTAGACAGACATGCCTAGGAGAAAAACATCAAGTTCTCATTCTTCTATATAGATGTATTTAAAATTATTTCAGTAAATAAACCAGCTATAGCAGGCAGTTTTTTTCAAAGCCGTAGTCATTATGAAAATGATACAATGCAGATAAAAAAATAATACCTAAATTATATTAGTCGTTCTTTCTATTATTTTAAAAATGTTTCAAGTAAACTTCTTATATATCCACACTTTATTGAATTTTTTTTCTAAATTTTTAAGGGCTATAAGAATTGATTATCCTACATTACTATTTGTAATTATTTACAGTGCTAGGACTTGAATATTATCCTTGGTATTTTAAAATCTCATTTTGACTCATTAAAAAGCAACATTGCACAATAAATAAAAACCTTTTCCATACCTTCTTGAACTTCCTCATTCTTGTCTTTTTAATCGCCAGTGGCTCTGTAGCATCCTCTCTCTTAATACCATCCAACAGTTTTGGCAAGAGAACCATTGCTGTTTTCTTCAGGTCTCCAGAAGACAGCCGTGAGTCTTTCATTTTATTACTCAGATTTATAGCTACTTCCTCTGCTGGAGATTGTCCCATCAGCTAAAATTAAGGACACAGAAAGATTAATAAAAAAAAATGATGAAGAACAGATCACGTAACAACTACTTTAACTAAACAAAACCTATTAAAAACCTTTTTCAAGTATATTTCAACATTATGTATAATTATGTTTTTATTTGACTACTGAAGGCGTCATGTTTAGAAATGTATCTTGTAAAAGAAACACTGATGTTTAGAAATGTATCTTGTAATAGAAACACTGATGTTTGGAAATGTATCTTGTAATAGAAACACTGATGTTTAGAAATGTATCTTGTAATAGAAACACTGATGTTTAGAAATGTATCTTGTAATCGAAACACTGATGTTTGGAAATGTATCTTGTAATAGAAACACTGATGTTTAGAAATGTATCTTGTAATACACTGATGTTTAGAAATAAAAAGAAATCTTCCCTGTCGTGGAGTGAAATTTAAAAACAAAAATAAGTGTGACAAATGAATTAAGATTATACTTTTTATTTCTGATAATGAAAATCTGTTTTCTTATTTGTTTTGTTTAAATTTGAAGAAATTTTTAATCCATCTTAATTAATACATTTTGATAACAAACTGTTTTAATTAAAGTTGAAAATAATTTTAATAAAGTGATTTCCTCTGTCCATTTTTTTTTAATGTCACAGCAATTATTTCTGGCCACAGTTTATTATCTTGAAAAAGCAAAATGATTTATGGATTTATGATTCTGTTTATGAAAGTTTAGAAAACAGTTTGAAATATATTAGAAAGTTCTTCACAACAATTAAAAAATAGTATGTAACCGATTTAATTGGCTGAATATTTTTATATATATTTCTGTTTTTTAAATTTTCCAGTCAAATGACATTATAAAATTGTATTCTACTAATAATACTTATAATGAATAAATAAAATTAACATGCTAAAAGCAGTAAAATAAACATGTCTTTTTCTCCACGCTGTATGTCAAATTTTTCTTGTATCTAAACAGAAAAAATTAAAATAGGTTCTCATGATTTAATGAAGAAAAAATAAAATAATCGGTCACTGAGTTTGATAAAATGCTCTCAGAGTAATAAAAAGCATTGCAAAGCATTTTTTCACATGCAACAGTACACTATCTGATGTAGAAGCTTTTGGGTGGAACTCAGGAGTGGATGTAAAAGCATATACAGAAGTTGTCAAAAGATGAAGTCATAATTGACTCATACACTTGCCAATCTTTGACTGAGCACACTTGGCTACCTTATGCCCCATTCCTCAGTGATTCTATCAAGTGTCAATCTTACCACTACTTGGCTACCTTATGCCCCATTCCTCAGTGATTCTATCAAGGTGTCAATCTTACCACACTTGGCTACCTTATGCCCCATCCCTCAGTGATTCTATCAAGGTGTCAATCTTACCACCACTAGGCTACCTTATGCCCCATTCCTCAGTGATTCTATCAAGGTGTCAATCTTACCACCACTTGACTACCTTATGCCCCATTCCTCAGTGATTCTATCAAGGTGTCAATCTTACCACTACTTGGCTACCTTATGCCCCATTCCTCAGTGATTCTATCAAGGTGTCAATCTTACCACACTTGGCTACCTTATGCCCCATTCCTCAGTGATTCTATCAAGGTGTCAATCTTACCACTACTTGGCTACCTTATGCCCCATTCCTCAGTGATTCTATCAAGGTGTCAATCTTACCACTACTTGGCTACCTTATGCCCCATTCCTCAGTGATTCAATCAAGGTGTCAATCTTACCACTACTTGGCTACTCAAGGCTTTAACTCACTGTTCTTGATAAAAAATAAATTAACCCTTCCTCCCACTATCCTTTATTTTTTTAAATACTTGGCGATTCCTCTATACCTATAAATACTGTTTATAGCAAATATCTCTGCTATAGTTTATTTTTAAAAAATGCATTTGGAATTATGGAAAAATGCTCAAATGAGAACATGCTCAGATATAAAAAAATAAAATAAAGGTCATTACCCTTTGGTTGATCTGTGATGTTAACTAGAAATATTTTTTTTTAATTACTTGCAAGTGACAAATTGTATAAAAGATGAAACAGTCGTTTTAACATACTTTTATACAAGTTATTTAACATCGGTTATACAATTTATGAAGATTATTTTATGTGCACCATAAAAGTGAGAAAGATATACTCACCGCAGCATTGATATCAGTGTCAATAGTAACCAACCAATCAGAAACACAGTTAGAATCATCTGGTCCGCCACTCTCCCAACCATCTACCAGACAATTCCAAACTACCTTCCCTGCATGAGATAATATTTTTTTTTAAAGAAACTAAGGTTATGAACACAAATTATCAAACGACAGTATGAATGAAAAAAAGATCTGACTGTCATGCTATAAACAAAAACCATTTCTTTAGACTCGGTTTAAACAAAAAAGTAGACACCTATTTGGCTTACTGTTGCAGAGGGTATGACTGATAATGACAGTCCAAAGTTCTGCTGGGTATCAATTCTTTTATACACATGTTTTTTTTTTTTTTTTATAAATTTCTTATATTTTGCCTCATTTTACAATGGACAATAATTTTTTAAACTAAACTAAATGGTAAGGTAGCTGGATTATTGTCCAGTCCAGAGTTGATTGTGTTTTTATAGGTCTAAAGCGTGTGTAATGGTCACTGCATCCACCATCAAACAGGAAATCTGAAAATGATGCCTTGCACAGTCAACAGCATATTTCTGTTCTAAGAAGATTGCAGCTTAAAGAAAGACTAGTAATTATATAAGATAATATTTTAATCAAAAACAACTTTGAAGCCAGATTTAAAATTCATACCAATTAAATGGTTGGGGCAATTCTTTTCAACGGTTCTACCAGATTTTGTTGCTGGCCATTCCACACCACCGTACGTCTGGCGAGGACAAACTCTGTCTGAAACATCTTCAGTTATTTCTTTTTTATCTTCAGATGTAATCCAAACATTGGTAGATTTACTGTATGTGAAGACTGAAGTCTTAGCAGTTGTCTCCCTCGTGGTAGAAAGTATGGTGGTTGGTGATGTTGACTGGCGCCTAGTGGTTGACAATCTATTCCAATCTGTGCCAGGTGCCTGTGTTGTGCTGAAGATCCGGAAAATACTATTTGCTGCTGTCAGAGCTGGTTTCACTGTGGTGGTATCTGTAAAATTAAAGGATTAAAGGGTTCAAATTTAAATTCTAACTGGAATATATGTTACTACAATCACTCATGATTACTTAAATAATTTATACATTTAATATCTTTTTTTAAAAACAAATGAATTTAAATGTAAAACTTTCAAATGAATTACAGTAAAAACTACTTTTATTGAGTTTCTGTAGATTATCATAAAAACTAATATTTTTACTAAAGTGACTTCTAACAGATTTTAAATTCTTCTTTCCACAAAAGAAATTTGTCATAATACAGATGAATACTAAATCGTGATTTGCCACTTTTTAGAAGGTTTCATTGATTTAAAAAAAAAAATATATAACTATCAGTTGCCTAAATTACTTTTTTCCTTAATTTTTCAGAGTGTAAACCTTTATAGTGAAATATATACTAATAAAGATAAAATGATTAAATTTTTATAATGACTACAAGAGCTGTTAAAAGCTAAATAATGCAAAAAAAAAAAAAAAATTTCATTTTTAGGATGTAGCAAAATGTTTCTACAAATTTAAACCTAACTGAAAACTACAGTTGATTGAAATAATATTATCATCATCACACTTTGTACTACAAAAGAATTTCAATGACTGAACTTTTCACAGAAAGAAAACATTCGCTTATAAATTTGTCTATTTAACTCTATTTCAAGTCTTTGAGTGAGAAAAAGTCTTAAGAATGAGCTCAATTAGATCATGATATATTTTAACAGTTGCAGATAAAAATTTCTAAATTTAGTAACACTAACAAGTATCTAGCTATGGATGAGTTAGTTGAATAGAATACAAGGCAAGCTATGTACTAATGTATGCGTATACATATATACAAGTATTCAAATAAAATAAATAATAAAAAAACCCATCAAAAACATTTCATACATGATAAAATTTCTTCTGATTAAAGAAAACCAATGTTAAAAAAAATTCAACTATTAGAACTGCTTACTTATAATAATGGTACAATTTCCGTGCAATTTTAAAAATGTATGTATATATTTCATAAGAAAATAAACTTGTGGAATAAGCAGGAGTGAAATGAAGTTTATCATGGCTCTAATTAAAAGTGTACAGATCTATCGTAAATTGTACTTGGAAGATTCTAATACCTAAATACATTAATTATATTAATAAACAAAGACAAATATATTTTAACATTTGATTAATAAACAGTTTATACTGATCTTTTAACATGTCATATTACAGAAATTGATTGCTACATTATTTTTATTATGTCCCTTTAACCAAATATTAGTCATTAATAATTATACACTGCTGACCAAGTCCAAAGAACCAGTTACAAGCAGAAAAAGGCTGAATATCTCCAGCATAAAGAGTAATATACAAGCTTAATTGGGTGCAGAAGTTTTAATTTCCAATGAAGCTGCAAGAAGGTTTTTTGAGAACACTTGTAATTGGAAAAATTGTACAGAAAAAAAATCTTACAACATACATTTAAAAAACAAGCCAAATGGATTGACTAGTGAAGGTACGCTGGGAAAACTCTGTGATGGTACGCTGGGAAAACTCTGTGATGGTACGCTGGTAGTGATTGGAGCAGGATTAGTTGTTGGCCAAGATGTAGAAGGTAGAGAGCTTGAAGTGAATGTAGCCTCTTTGGTCGTTGCCAATGGATTGATAAAAAATGAAGTTGTTGAAAATGTTGATGTCTTTACAGTAGATGAGGCAGTCTTTGGCAGACCACTGTAAAATGTTGAAAGATGAATAGTGGAAGTTACCAGTGATGCATCACTTCCTGGTATTTCAATAGGAGATGGAGCAGCCTGAGTGGAGTCATCATGTGAGGAAGTTGGGGGTAGAACAGTAGATGTTAAAAGTAAGGCATCATTTCTTGGTCTAATAAATGTAGGTGATGAAGTCTCAGAATGATCACTATAAGAAGATTTAGGGAGTTGCACAGTGGAACTTGAAAGTAAGGCAACATTGCTTGATTCAGTCAGGCCAGGATTTTTGTAAGAATATGTGGGGCGCTGAACTGTGTGTGGCACCTCAGTTGGTGGCAAAATAAGCTTCAAAACATCATTCAAGGAAGTGAAATTGCGTCCTTTTAGGTCCAGTGACATTAATTTCTTTCTATATTCATCCATCAGTCTCTCATTTAAAGAGAAATTGAGTTGAACATTTGAGGACTCTTTGTTCAACATGAACTCATCTGATGTATGAGTCTGGATAAGTTCCTGCGGATACTGCTCTGATAATCTTCCCCATTCCAACCTGTGGTCATGCTTCTGCTCCCATTGTCGTTCAGGTTGCCTAATGTATGTTATATTTTTGAAGGTGTCTCTTTCTGAGGATATTGGATTTTTAACCAGATAATCATTAGTCACAGACTGTGTGCTACTAGATTGCTCTCTAGGAGTAAAATTCTTAGCAGTGTTTCTGGAGCTCAGCCTGACTTCAATCCACGCAGGCTTGTTGTCTTGTATGGAAACAAATAAACCATTCAGATCTCAAAATATAAAATCATTTTAGAAATCTCTGCTATGAAAATAAAATTATGACTGAACATGTCTGTTTGTCAATCTTCTTCATAAAAAAAAACAAGCCCCCCCCCCCCCCAGAGACATATCAATGAATTAAATTTAATTAGATTATAAATCCTACAACAGAGGAGAAAAAATAAAGAATGAAAAAGGATTAATTTTTTTTTAATTGATTAGATTATAAGACTGCACTTCAGTACATGATGTGAGTCAGAGTGTGTTTGTGTTAATGTCAGTGTGTGTATGTTTATGTTATTGTCAGCATGTGTATAATGTTTTTAATCCATAAGTAAGTGGAAATAACCATGAAGATAGAATGGAATATGTGACCTTTGACAATGCCAATAAAGGATTTTTATGAAAAGTACTGGATAAAAAGTAATACTGGTTAACACTTGATATTGTGACAACAATAAGTGATCGTTTAAATTGGCATGATGGCAACAACAACAATGGCATACAATAAATTTGAATAAATCAAAATGTGACACTGTCAATGAGACTTTGATGGTCAGAAGCATAGGACACTATTTATACTGACTATAGAAATAAAAAGCCCATACAGATGACATTTAAAAAAAAAAAGACTGATGGTTTTTCCATTTTTGACAAAACCAGTATTTAAATAATTTTATCAGTCAAAACAAAAGAGTGAAAATACTGAAAGCGAAATAAAACAAAATGCATATATAAAACACACTTTTCACTACTTCTACCTAAACAAAAAAAAAAAACTATCCTAATATAATATTTAGATCTTACCATATTGCAGGGTCGTTACGCTAACAGTGTTGGTGGGGGGACCGTTGGTACTTTTACCAAAAGTCTTCAAGAATATCTCGTATGTGGTATTGGGCCTTAGTCCATCCAGAATGTGTGACCTTGTACCTGGCTCGTTTGGTTTGTCGTGCGAATGATAAACTAACTTTGGTGGGGACTTGGGCACTGCTATTATGAAGATAAGTGAAACAATTGGCTTTTTTATCCCCCGATACATGAAAACTAAATAAGAAATACGATAAACTTTAATTATAAATTGCTTCGAGCTAGAATTTTACTATAATTTCAGAGTATTGCAATATCTAGAATACACGACATTTCTTTTAAACTTCATATTTTGCAAACGTAAATAAAAACACACATTTGAAACCGCAAAACTTTAAAAGTGTTTTACTGCACGCTATTGGATGTTTCAATTATCAGGATCAGATTAATAATGTGCCATAGAACAAAAAAACATCTGAATGATTGGAGAAAGAACTAACATGAATAAATCTGACCAGATTTTTTTTAAAGGATACTAAAACAATGGCTGGGGATAAAACACTTTAAAAGTTGTGCAGCCTTTAAATAAAAAAAATGCAAACCAAATAAATAAAAGTGTGACTATAGCAAAAAAAAAAAAACAACAAACTACTATACCAAACAAACAAATCAATAGCAAAACTTCAGTTGGTATCAAAGTGATTCATTTGGCCAGTGGTACGTTAACAATGAGATTAAATTGAAGTCGAACAAAAGATTTAAAGGTCAACTGAGTTTTTCTAACATAAAATTCAAAAAGTCTTGTTTGTTGTTAAAATATTACCGACTTCTCTATTTAACACTGTCAACCAATTTTAAAACATCAATTATGATTTGACTTTTTTTTGCCGATTGTTTTAAAAGTAGGGTTTATTTTTCTTTTCAAATGACGTCGATATATATTAAGTAATGTATAGTTCAATTAAAAGTAATGAAGCTAAAAGTTAAATACTTCTTATCAAACTCTGGAGAATTAGTTGTAATTTAATTAGGAAGGGTTTCATACTGCATGCTGACAACAGGTCAATGAATGTACACATTGTTAAAATAAAACATTCAGTATTAGTATGATATCGACTCTTTTAAATAATTTTAAGTTTAGATCTACCGCCATAATACCTGACTCGCTTTTATTTCATTTTTGTATTTAGATTTGCATACTATAAGGCTTACAGCTAAATGGACCAATGATTTGAGCAGAACTACACTGTCCATAACAATAATATACTCTACCAATTGGTGTCCAGTAAATGGCAGTCGTTAACACTGGTTCCAGTACTGTCCAGTTGATCTGGACGGACGTCGGACTTAGAGCAATCACCGAGTTAATTATTGGGGGTTTAAGTGGTGCTGAGATGAAATAATAAGTGGGGGGAGGGGGGTGCGAGTCAATAAACAAACACTAAAAAAATGCATCACATAAAAATAAAACAAGCAAACAACAACAAAATAATCAAAATTAAATAAAAATAGCAAAAAATGAATATTTCATGCTTACATCTGTCTACTATTGACAAACACTTGTTAGGGTCAGTTAAAGGCCAGTGTACTGAACAGTTTATCATAAAGTCAAACTATACTGCATAACACCAATCGGATTTAAATAGGGGTGCACTAGTCTACGGAGCTATGGACTATTATGTTAAAATGGGGTGGAAAGGTTACACGTGTTGTACTATATTGTCCAGAGTACTGCAGACTATAACACGAAATCAGTTGGCCAAGAAAGACGTATACGGTGTAGTTCAGTGCTCACCAACCTACATAAGTCATTCTTAGCCTATTATGCACCCAATCAAACAAATACAACTGTTTCAAGTCGTTTTCTATAGTTCTGGGCGAATTTAGTTTCAAACTGACCACATAACAATCAGATAGCATGGCCCCACGTGGTAACAAAGGATCTCTTATTTGTGTGTTGCGATCACTGGAGTGTGAACTCCCTGTAAGGATGAACGAATGTTGCCAACATACAGTTGGATATCCTTTACTGCTCTGTCTAGGTAGTGGGGCTATGTTGTGTCCAATACTGTTTAATGTGCACCGTTGTTCTGTCCTGTGTATTGTTCGAAAATCTTGTTATTGTACTTTTCATTCATAAAGACAATTTTAATTGGGAGGTGGGGTGAGGTGGGGTGACTAAATCACCCAAATCAAGTGTTTGTCAAACCTAGACAATTCAAAATTAAAGTTTCTTCAAAAATCAAAAGTGCATCTTTGAAGCAATAACAAAACTACCGTGCAAATAACTAAAAACACAGAGCACAAGGGGAAACAAAATGTGTGAATAGGATAGAGAACCTTACAATGAAGTATAGCTATGACCTTACAATGAAGTATAGCTATGACCTTACAATGAAGTATAGCGATGACCTTACAATGAAGTATAGCTTTGACCTTACAATGAAGTATAGCTATGACCTTACAGTGAAGTATAGCTATGACCTTACAATGAAGTATAGCGATGACCTTACAATGAAGTATAGCTATGACTTTACAATAAAATATAGCTTTGACCAGTTGGAATATCGCTAAGTATATTTCAGAGAAACTAATATGCGCTAGAGAATATGTTGTTTTGTTAACTTGAAGCATGGTTTGACATATAGCTTTTTTTCTTTTACATCTCTTAGACTCCACAATTTCATATCCAGTTCTGTGTCAAAACATTAAAGTTGCCCGGGGGCTGAACGAAGCCATAGCCCACTGTGAGCTAGTCGAACATTATAATTAAAGCAAATATATAGATAAAAATGTTTACTCTTATCAAATGTACATCTGTTTTCACCGGCAAGTTGGAACAGAACGCTGTAATAGATATTTAATCACGCAATTTTTTGTTCCCCTTGCCAACTAACAAGATACACATTTGATCCAGAAAATTGTTATTCACCGCTGAAAACGGAGAAAACTGTAATGATTGATTTTTTTTTTTTTGGGCTAACAATGTTATTTATGGATCGAATTGTTTATCTGTATATATTATCAACATTTATAACATAACTCCATCATAGACATATATATATATATATATATATACAAACACACACACACATATATATATATATATATCAATGATGGAGTTATGTTATAAATGTTGATAATAACATAATAGTTTCCCATTGAATTAAAACATATACTTTAACGGATGGTGTGTATTTTATTTATAACTATGAAGTCGTTATAATTGTACTTCAGTTGGCTGAATAATTACTGACGCGGTTTTCCCCATATACTGTAATCAAAGACTATTTCTGAATCCTGGACACTTAAAAAGTTTTATTTTATAAAGAATTCTATTTAAAAAAAGAAGTCAAAACACTTATCCTGCTAGTTCTCTAGTAATTATGGAACAAAAGTACCGTGTGTCATGAAAAGAAAACAGCCTAGATAGTACATGACAGGTATTATAGTCCAGGTAAGATCTATATCTCTATAGTATCGATTGTAAGCTCTGTAAATAGAACACGGCTGTCATATTTAAAATCAACCCACAATTATATATTCGGGAATCACAGGAAGTGGGATGTGTCACGTGTGTAATGATTATAGAAATTGTATTTTGTCACAGAGCGATTTACAACAAACAATTGTGGGCACATGGAAGGTCTCACAGAATGTGTACCGCATATAGAAAAGATCTGACGCAGGTCGGGGTGTGGAATTATGGGGAAGGGAGACAATAAAGCACCTATCAGAGAAATGAAGATAATATGTTTGACCCAAATACTATAATTCTTCAATTTTGTTACGTTAATACTTACAGTACTTAGAGCGTAAAGCTGGTATTGCTTAAGCTATTTATGCAGCTTTACAAGTAAAACAACAGTTATTTTAGTTCAGTTTCCTTCTGCATAACTGTATGCATCCTATCCATACACACAACTAAATGGTCTGATGCATGTAAACACAGCCCCTGGTCGGGCAGCAGGCGGTGAGAGAGAGAAGGGTTATGGTCAACCGTTATGAAGTACAAAGAACCAAAACAAATGCAGGACACACACAGTGTGGACCTGCTCTCAACTTACTCTGGTCATCCCTAAATGGCCACTTTGTATGCTTGGACCTGGGCGGCTCTGGAGCCGGAGTCTCTGTTGCCTCTGTAAATATTTCGTTGGAGTTGGAGAAAAGAAAAAAAAAACATGCAGACTACATCAACTAGAAACTTGACAGAATTACAAAAGTTGTTCGTGAATTATTGAATTGTCCATAATCATCAATGTCATACTGTATTTCCATTGGTAATATAGTGAATTGTTGGAGAATGCTGTTATTAAAATGACTGACATAAAAGTTTTATTCTATGAAATAAGGTAATGGAAACGTTTTTTAATGAAATACTTGTGGCAGAAATAAAAACTTTCTTCAAAAAAATTCAAGGATTAATAATTTTTTTTTAAATGTCTGCATGATTATGGACAAGTCATTGAAAAAGAAAATGAGTCAAAGATGTCTGAGCAAAGTAAACAAAATAAATATTATCATCACACAAACTACGATGCACAAAATGCAACAAATAAAAACCCAAACAACAACAAACAAAGAACATTACATTAAAAATGAAACAGAAAACATAACATAAAATAACAGATGCATACCAGCAGATGAAGGATGTGCAGAATAGGTCAGAGACATCAAGGAAACTAACTCTGAAAGCCCACAGAAGAGTTGTGTGCCCCTAGATAAGCTACAGATAACTTTTTGAGAAAATCATCTTGTTTTTAATCTATGCAAGACTAGTAGATATTTGGGGGCCCTATTTAAGACTAGTAGATATTTGTGGGCCCTATACACAGACTAGATATTTGGGGACCCTATACACAGATTAATAGATATTTGGGGGCCCTATACACAGACTAATAGATATTTGGGGGCCCTATTTAAGACTAGTAGATATTTGGGGGCCCTATATACAGACTAATATATATTTGGGGGCCCTATACACAGACTAGTAGATATTTGGGGGCCCTATACACAGACTAATAGATATTTGGGGGCCCTATACACAGACTAATAGATATTTGGGGGCCCTATACACAGACTAATATATATTTGGGGGCCCTATACACAGACTAGTAGATATTTGGGGGCCCTATACACAGACTAGTAGATATTTGGGGGCCCTATACACTGACTAGTATAGATATTTGGGGGCCTATACACAGACTACTAGTTGATATTTGGGGGCCCTATACACAGACTAACAGATATTTGGGGGCCCTATACACAGACTAATATATATATGGGGCCCTCAATAAAAGTACTTAAAGAGGATGACTTTAACCTATCCTAGCGAGCCCTATAAAGAGATTTCAATAAGGTCTGGATTAAATCCATAAGTTCGCTTAGATTAAAATGAGTACCTGGCATTAAGTGGGGAAGTAAAATCAGTTGGACAATGAGCTGACCACACAGTCCCTTTGTACGCAGTGACTATAAAAATGGATAAACATTACTTATTTCTACTCGATGGTCCTCGTGTTTTTAAAAATGCACCCAGCTAAAAACGAACTACACATTATTAGGTATGACATTAAAAAAATGGGAGAAAAAAATTCAATAAAAAGCTCCTACATGTACTTCGTTAAATTGACTTTAAAAGGTGAAATTTATTTTTCCCAACTTAGAGACAGGAAATCTCTAGCGACTTAAACCATAAATGATTACTGGAAGAATAAATAAATAAATCATAAATCGTTTAGTGGTTAAAAGCTCTTATCTTTCAATTAATTTCAGTGTTTTTATATATTGTCTCCTTGGTCAACTTGTCTTTCAAAACGATTTATTTTTTTCTATAGCCCACATTAAAAAATTGAATTTTAAAAAATGCATTAATCTCTGGTAAATGTAACACAATTTAACCATTTCATCCCATCCCCATTTCCCCCACCAGTCCACATATTTTCCAAACCCACCTCTCCCCCCCCCCATGTTTTCCCTGGCTAAGATACCTATTATTGCCATCAAATGAATTCCGTCCTGCTCGCTCGAATGGAAATAACCTCCGCGCAGGTCCTTTTGTCGATAAATTGTTATTGATTCGCTCAGCCAATGAAATATCTCGGCACGTGACAGACGTCATTGGCGGATGAGACCGCGAATGTCGTGACAGAAAACACAGTTTGCTTACCGCATGTTCCTTGAAACAATCATACATGATTTCATGCAGAAAAAATATATATTGAAATAGGATTATTGAAATAAAAATCATTAAACATTATTCGCCAATCAATGAGCAACCACTATTTAATGAATTCTTCACTGATAAAATATTCCATTCAACTACTGAACCCACTCAACATTCAATTGTCTCCTCTGTCTACCCTACTGGGAGATTTTTGTTGCTAATGGAACGGGGGATAACTCATACCGACGAATGTTTAAAAACTTCATTCAATGTAGTACTAACATGAATACATTTATTGGAAAGTTTTTATCCCCCCCCCCCCCAAAAAAAAAAAAAATACACCAATTTGGTGAAAGACTCCGTTTGATTTTAAAATGAAGAGATTAGGAAAGAAGGGCCGCCATGTTGAAACATCAAAAGTGCAATGATAAAATAACATCCAACTTTTCACAGTAAAAGACTTACAAAAAATAAATAGAGAAAATTAAAACTGAAGACGGGGAAAAAAGCAGACGACAGATATCAGAGCAGAAATATGAAACAAGGTCAATGATGATGAACATAAAATATTTCCAGAATCAATGCCATGATGTGCATAAAAATAAAACAACAACAAATAAAAACAACAGATTTTACCTTTTTCACATTGAAACTTGACCTCAGCATACTTGTATGTCCCTGGACACGGGTCACTAAACACAGTGCTGCTGACATGGACATTACACAAGTTTCTACCATCACACCTGGTTGTTACAGATTGATAATGTAAGAATGATATTATTTTACAAAAGTAAACATACAGAAGAGCATGCAGGGGAAAAGCTATTGGATCCCAGAGAAAACTTTTCCAAGGTTAAAGGGGTGGCGAACTGGGGAAAAAAGTCTCCGCCCCCAACTATTTTAAATCCTAACCCCATCTGGCGTCCATTTTTATTTTGATCCCACAGTATTTATAGGTAGGGGACCAGTCCAAATGAGATATCCACATTGCAGGGCCGGATTTAGTCCATGTGATGGCCTAAGCACTAGATAGTTTTGGTTTGTGCCTCCTCCTCCCCGATTACATTACAAAGTATTATCAGATCTTCACGATTACATTACAAAGTATTATCAGATCTTCACGATTACATTACAAAGTATTATCAGATCTTCACGATTACATTACAAAGTATTATCAGATCTTCACGATTACATTACAAAGTATTATCAGATCTTCACGATTACATTACAAAGTATTATCAGATCTTCACGATTACATTACAAAGTATTATCAGATCTTCACGTCTTGTTTGGTCTCTGCTCTGGTGGGATTGTCAATGTCTCAACAGAGGAAATTTGAAATCTATTCTTGAATCTGATCTGCAGTGTTATTTGCTTTTCTTCTTGTCTCTTTTTGTGTGACTTATCTTCGGCTATATGACGCTTCTAACATTTCAAAACTGTTGCTATTGGCCATAGGACATTTTCATTTTGAATAGGATCATTACATTTATTCCATCTGTTGGGTTAGGTTTACAAAAAGGTATACAATTAATGTAATGCAGTGAAGAGATCTAGGGCAATTTGACAACAGTCAGCTAGACTTCAGCCAATCAGATTTAGCAAATGAACTGAACAGTGCTGACACATATTTAAAATCAAACTTAATTCTTTTTGCTTCATAGAATCATTCCCTTTAAACTTCATTGCTATTATCATTGTTTTTAATTTTTAGTTGTGAAAGAATTCAACTTGCTATTGTTCCACTTTTCCGCCTCCAATATTTTGCACTGGTGATGTACTATGTTTTTTTTTTAATTCGTGATAAGCTAATGGCGAATTTTACCCGCTATAAGAATTACAAAAAGTAGTTTTCTCGTAATTCTACAAACTGATGATTCATGCACAAAACATTCATTTAAAATCGCTTATTGTCCTGTAGAATCTACACGATTGACTAATTTGGTCATTCTCACTAAATTAGAACAGTTTTAAACGTGAGTTACAGGATTTAAGGACAAGCCCACAGAAAGTGAAACTTATTAAACGCTTACAAAAAATGTATTCAATTGTCTAAATACATTTGATTTCTCTATGTTTGGTCCTCCGCCACAACCTACACATCAAGTAAATTTACGTTTCAGAAATGATGTCTTTAGCTCTGTTGGTAAAACAGTCAATTGAACTTACCTTTCAGAAATGATGTCTTTAGCTCTGTTGGTAAAACAGTCAATTCGCCAGCCATCAGTCTGGCCGTGGCTGTTGCAGACGGACAGTGAGAAACGGCCATAATGGGCTCGGACAATCCGAAGGACTTCCCCGCGGCTACAGTTCAATGACAGAGATGCGTCCTCGCAGGCGAAAGCTGTGTGGCTGGAGGAACCTGTAAACAAACAAACGAAATAACGTAGAGTTAAAACATATATATATATATATATAAATTGCCCTTTGACCTACCACAAACTGATACAGGAAGAATGGTTAAAAATAACGAACTGAGACATAAGAACATTGAGGGAGTGTGGACGCAATGAATCTTTTAAATTGTCTAAGACTGTGTGCGGCCACATATATTGACTGGCGCAATATAAGGGCGGATACTACCTGGGGCTATGAGTTGGGTCGGGGGAGGACATGCCTCAAAATGTGGTTCAATGAAATATGTGAGATAAAACATATCCCGTCATAAACAGATGTACGATGAATGTCAAGAACCTGAGCCCACCAGAATCAGCGATACATGGGCCGCTATTCGCCTCATTAACACAAATAAAAACAAAATAAATCCGTTACCCTCCCCCATCTATCAAATAGACACACACACACATACGCACACACACATACAAACTCTATTCCTTTCATCTGGCTCCCAGAGCCTGCAAGTGTAACGGGCTTCACTCAACATGTTGAAAATAAAAAGGTCCCTGAACCTCAACGTTATTTGGGTGGGCTTGCTTCTGCTCCTGAACCGATATCAATAACTGGTAGGTGATGAACCAAGTTTTGGGCTGCCGCGAGGGGGGGCTACCCGAACACTTATCAGGGGCCCCCAGCTTTCAAGAGGGAGACATTCAATAGGCAGTTGTTATTTTTGTTTTTTTCTTTTAACTGAATCGATTGGCTGAATGACAATGTCCATAATGGCTAAGATTACCTTCAACGGTTTTGAAATTTCTTCTGTTTGCAGCCAAGATTTGGAGGAGATGGGGCCCTCGTTGGTTACTTTTAATCATGGCAGCATGCAGTGTGACCTTTAACCTCGGCATATGTTATATCAATCGGTTATTTCTTCCATCGCAGAGTAAAACTTTTGAAAGACACTTTAACAAGTTGTTCATTGTGAACAAAACAAAAGAGATTATAAAAAAAATGGGGGAGGGGGGGGGGGGGCTATTTATCCCCCCCCCCTTTAAAAAATGTCATTTCAACGTCAAGACAATACTACACCCGAGGGGGAAAGCACTGGTGAATTGTTCTCAAGTATTTAATTCCCTTTCCCCTAAAGGCTGAGCTGCAACAAAATGAATGTATTACGGTTGTGTGTGTGTGTGTGTGTGTGTGTGTGTGCACGAGATGGGTTTGGGAGGGGATTGTCATGACGTCATCGTTGACACCAATGCCTTTGTTTAAGAGTTTATTTATACATTTAAATCAGGCGCAAACCGAAAAAAACAAACATGGTTTCAGACAAAAGATCCTGTTAAAGCGAAACCACGTGAAAGAAATAATAAAAATTAGAATTATAAAAAAACACAACGAAAAAAGACATAAAGTAAACAACAAAACAAGTTAAAGATTCAATGTGCAATTGTTGTTGTTTTTCTTTGAACTGAATCACTCGGCTGAAGAAATGACAAAGTTCAAAATGGCTGAGATTACCTTCAAATTTCTGAGATATCGAAAAAAAAAAAAAGAAATTGTTTTATAATGCCAACAAAAAAATGAATCCAACAAAATCAAGACTCGTTGTTTGTTAAAACCTCCACATTCAATTTGTTTAAGATTTAGGATCATGTTTAGTGGCAGTTGGGCAGATTAACTTATTAAATCTAGCAATCTAAGACAGACATTGAATCAGAAAGGCAGACATGCAGGCAGGTAGATAGACAGACAGACAGTGACATTTTAACGTAACAATGATAAAATACATTGAGAAGAAGTATAGTCACATATACAACTAGCACACACACAAACACATTACTAGCTAATTATGACACCTACACACAACTGATGGAGCTGATGAGGACAATAAATTATGTTTATTTATTTGAAACAGTTTATAAGAATAAATAAAGTGCGGCGATATTACTTAAATAAAAAGTAACAGTTTTTGATCACTTTACACCCTTACCCCCCCACCCCTCCCCCTACGAGGTCCGTTATGCGGTGGGGTTGAGGAGGAGGAAAGATGTCCACTCTGTTGAGGAGGAGGAAAGATGTCCACTCTGTTGAGGAGGAGGAAAGATGTCCACTCTGTTTAGGAGGAGGAAAGATGTCCACTCTGTTGAGGAGGAGGAAAGATGTCCACTCTGTTGAGGAGGAGGAAAGATGTCCACTCTGTTGAGGAGGAGGAAAGATGTCCACTCTGTTGAGGAGGAGGAAAGATGTCCACTCTGTTGAGGAGGAGGAAAGATGTCCACTCTGTTGAGGAGGAGGAAAGATGTCCACTCTGTTGAGGAGGAGGAAAGATGTCCACTCTGTTGAGGAGGAGGAAAAGATGTCCACTCTGTTGAGGAGGAGGAAAGATGTCCACTCTGTTGAGGAGGAGGAAAGATGTCCACTCTGTTGAGGAGGGAGGAAAGATGTCCACTCTGTTGAGGAGGGGAGGAAAGATGTCCACTCTGTTGAGGAGGAGGGGAAAGATGTCCATATTGTTGAGGAGGAGGAAAGATGTCACTCTGTTGAGGACATTTAGTTTGGGTGATAATGATGGCCACGGCTGAAATGTGTGCCGGGAATAGTGTCATGTCCTCTCTACTTGCAATTTCTCACCATGGGAAAAAAATTCGCGCAGCTCCATCTTCATTCATTTTAACGACAAAACAGGCCTGGACATAATTTGTCCATTTTAAATAATGACTAGGAGGACGAAGTTTTATGACAATGACAGATAATGCGACCAGGAGAATAATATAGACAGGTTAGGTTCGACAAGAAAACACTAACAGATCTGCGATGGAACTGTTTAACGTGTAGGGCTAGTGGATTTAAAGTGCAAGAAACGGTCAAATAAGGGGAAACAATCATTTCTAATGGCTGCCTCTATTCGATAGGTGCTGCCCCCTTCGATTCCTTACAATTTTATTTTTTACGAATGACAACATATTGAATGATGATGGTTCCTGGCAACCTTTGTCACTTGCAACCGTCAAATACACATGGGAGAGTACTGGCTGAAAAAACGGGGGGGGTGTTCCCTAAATCTATCAGCGGTTACAGTCTTGGCGGAAAATGTAAATGAGCTCTTTGATTGGACAACAACAAAAAATGTGACCCAATTTTGAAACTTGACCACAGCCAATCACTTTGAACCACATTTCTTTCAAAGCCTCTAAAAAAGGGTCTCCTTTGTAACAGGCCACGAGGCAGTTTATTTGATGAGGTGTAGCTGCCCCGTGGTCATCCATCTTGTATGAAGACCAGGGGACGACAAGCGACGCACCAGGTTTCATCAACAGGACATTTGTGGTGACAAGAGTTAACTCCTCCTCTCAATTCAAATTAAACGGAAATTGTATTTTTTTTTATTTCGTTGCACATGTATTCCTCATTATTGATCACGAACAACCATCTTACATGTAACAACCATCTTACATGTAACAACCATTTTAATTTCAACATTAGTTGGATGTAGAAAGAACTGTAAGAAGGGCAGCTGGACTCATGGATTAGAGTTTTATTACATTACACACAAAACGTTTCCTCCAGTTTCCATTAATTAATTGACTAAGTTAATGATAAACTTATGAAAATGAAATAGACACCGACTGCAGGAGGTCAAGGTTGGGTATAGGCCAATAGTGGCCATCCATGGTATAGGTCAATAGTGGCCATCAATGGTATAGGCCAATAGTGGCCTTCCATGGTATAGGCCAATAGTGGCCATCCATGGTATAGGTCAATAGTGGCCATCCATGAGTAATGGCCAATAGTGGCCATCCATGGTATAGGTCAATAGTGGCCATCCATGGTATAGGCCAATAGTGGCCATCCATGGTATAGGTCAATAGTGGCCATCCATGGTATAGGCCAATAGTGGCCATCCACGGTATAGGTCAATAGTGGTCATCCATGGTATAGGTCAATAGTGGCCATCCACGGTATAGGCCAATAGTGGCCATCCATGGTATAGGTCAGTAGTGGCCAATATATTTTACTGTACATAGAATTGATTTAGTCTTTGAAAAAAGGTCAAGGCTGATCGCAAGAATCAATTCTATGTACAGTAAAATATATACAGCTAGTAGTCTTATATTTCTGTGGTTCGAACCCTGAAGTCATGGGTCAATTATCGTCACCAGATTTCTTGGTGGGAAAGGGTCAAATCTCTGCTCCAAAAATTAGTTACACAACACAGGTTTTAGAAATGGAATTTTATTTTCTGTGCAGTAAGGCAGACCTACATGGCAAGTTGGACTTGAGTAAACTGACGGATAGCACTGGCAAACTCCAAGTTGATTTCTGTTATTTATAATTATCTCTCCCCTCTCGGGACTTTTTCTTTCCAAAAATCCATTCACACTTGAGTTTATTTTATTTTGTATTCCCCACGATGTGTCATCTTTTTTATTTAAATCTACTTACCTGTTTGACTACTCGCATGATTTACAAGATAGGCGACAGTCATAAGTATCAAGTAGTATCTTTTCATTGTTGCCGTTTGTCGTTAATGTCCAGTACTGAAAATTTTATTTTTAATAGTTATCATGAATTACACAGCGCAACAAAAAAAATTTTTTTGCGAGTTGCCAAGAATGTTTGAATGAATTTAAAGCAATTCATGGTTGCTGATTTCATTACTGCCAGTGCTTTTGCTGAATTGGCTCTAGTTTCTGAGAATGATTGGACACCCTTGAAAATATGATTGTACCCTTTGTGTAAAACAAATGCAATAAGGTTTGATGTCTGTTGTTTAATTTAACTATACCAAGTTATAACTTTGTTTAGTTATTTTTCTCTTTTCTAGCTTGCTTTTCTACAGAATTATCATGAGTTCATCACGAAGATGCTGCACCAAACATAATCCGAATGTATTCTGTTACATCTGTGGAGAATACATAGATTGAAAAGCAAAGAAATATAACCGACTTTGTGCAGCAAACATATTTTAACTTATTTCGGTGTAAAGCTGGGAGAGCCAGAACAAGTCTTGGGCTCCCCATAAGATCTGCAAAAACTGTGTGGAGAGCCTACGGCAGTGGACCAAATGATGAGAAGAAAAGTCTAAGTTTCGGTGTACCAATGGTATGGCGAGAGCCCGAAAAGACCATTTTGGTGATTGCTATTTTGTATTTTGAATATTAAAGGCTTCAATCGCCACAAAGAAATCTAAGTGAGATTATCCCTGATCTTGAATCTGCAAGGAGACCAATTCCACACAGCTGAAGTTCCTATACCAGTGTTTGGTGGATTATTAGAGCTTTCACCATCAGACTCTGACGAGGGGCAAGATCTGGAGTTTTTGGCAGGTTGAAAAAGTGGAAGCGATTATGAAGGAAGTTCTTAAACACCTCAACCATTTAGTCAAGAAGAACTCAATGACCTGATACGATACCTATATATACCCAAGCAAACATCTGAGCTTTTAGCGTCCAGGCTCAATAGAAGAAATTTTCTCAAACAAATTTTTAAAAATTTCTTATCGGAAAAAGAGAAGAGTTTCTTCTTCCATATTTCATCAGAGGAAGATCTTGTTTACTTTAATGACATCCTTGGATTTCTGCTTAAATGGGACTACAAGACTACCATTCCGAAGACTGGCGTCTTTATAGACAGTTCCATCAGAAGCTTGAAATGTGTTCTGATACACAATGGTAACCGTTACACGCACATCTCTTCCTATTGCCACTCAACAACACTTAAAGAAAAGTATGATAATATCAAAACAGTATTGCAGAAAGTCTGTTATTATGAGCATCAGTGGTCAATTTGTGTTGATTTAAAAATGGTAAACTTCTTGCTTGGGTAGCAGTCGGGATACTGGAAATACCCGTCTTCATGTGCCTTTCGGATAGCAGGGCAAGGCAAGATCATTGGTTAAAGGTGACATGGCCTGCAAGGGAAACCATGACTGTAGGTAAAGAAAATATCATCAACAAGCCACTGGTTGACAAAATAAGATCATTCTCCCACCGCTTCATATCAAATTAGGTTTAATGAAACAATTTGTTAAGGCTTTGGGATTTTTGACGGTCCTCAGATTCGAAAACACATCAACGGTCAAAATTTTACAGATTTCACGGATCCCCTTGAAGCTTCTTCATGGAACAGTTTTGTTTCAGTTGTCAGGAACTTCTTAGGTAATAACAAAGCAGAGAATTACGAAAAACTGGTACAAGATATGCTCGCTAACTTCAGAAACATTGGAGCAAATATAAGCATCAAGGTACATTACCTGCACAGTCATTTAGACAAATTTCCAGGTAACCTTGGGGACTTCAGTGAGGAACAAGGCGAGAGGTTCCATCAGGATATGAGGGTGATGGAGGAGAGATATCAAGGAAGATGGGACATAATATGATGGCTGACTACTGTTGGAGCCTCCAGTGCAATTGCCCCAACGACACACACAAAAGGAAGTCGAGCAAACAGCGATTTGCTAATGCATTACCATAGACAATTAACAAATTAATTAATTAATTAGACATAATTAGTTTTTCAAATGAAAATGTTTTCTTCTATAGCACTATTACATATCTTTTTAAACAAAATTCTGCATGACTATTAACATTTTCACTAGTATTTGTTAGTATACTATTTTACTTCATGCAATTCTTGATAATTTTCAAACACGGTGCATACATTATTTAATTAATTTTAATTATCTCGTAAAATAGAGCCAATCTAGCAAAAGCACTTGCTCCCGCATATTCTAAATCAGCATAGTTGACTTTGTATAAAATGATTCAAATATCACTGGAAATGAAATCACTGTCCACATGTTCCCATAAGCTCCCACAAATTATAAGCTTTTGCATGTTTTCCATAACTCACAATTCCCATAAGCTCTGTGTTCCCATAAACTCCCACAATTCCCCTAAATATACATGATTACTCAGCTCACATGTTCCCATAAACTATGTGTTATAAGCTCTGCATGTTCCAAACTCCCACATTTTCATAAGCTCCCACATGTCTATAAGCTGCATATTTCCATAAGCTCCCATATTTCATAAGCTCCCCACCATGTTCATAAATACATACATAAGCTCCCATATTTCCAAAGCTCCCATATTCCATAAGCTCCCGCATGTTCTAAACTCCCATGTCCCCATAAGCTCAACATTTTCCCATAATCCATGTTTATAGCTCCATATTATAGCTCCCATGTCCCCATAAGCTCCCACATATTTCCATAAGCTCCGCATGTTTATAAGCTCTACATATTTCCATAAGCTCCCTGTCCCCATAAGCTCCGGCATATTTCCATAAGCTCATAATACCCCTTAAGCTCTCCATATTTCCATGAGCTCTACAATTTCCTGTCCCGCATGTCCCCATAAGCTCATGTTCCCATAAGCTCCACATATTTCCATAAGCTCCCGCATGTCCCCATAAGCTCCATATTCCCATAAGTTCCCGCATTTCCCATTATCTGCATATTCCAAAGCTCCCATATTTCTATAAGCTCCCGCATGTCCCCATAAGCTCCGCATATTTCCATAGCTCCCACATATTTCCATAAATCCATGTTCCCATAAGCTCCCACATTTTCCATAAGCTCATGTACCCATAAGCTCCCGCATGTTCATAAGCTCTGCATGTTATAAGCTCCTGCAAGTTCCCATAAGCTCCTGCATGTTCCCATAAGCTCCCACAAATTCTTATATATATCACATATTCCCATAAGTTCCCGCACCATTATCTCCCGCATATTTCCAAGCTCCCCATATTTCTATAAGTCCTGCATCCATAAGCTCCACATATTTCCATAAACTCCTATTTCCATAAATATGCATGTTCCCAGCTCCCATGTCCCATAAACTCCCCTTTTCCCATAAGCTCACATGTTCCCATAAGCTCCCACATATTTCCATAAACTCCTGCTGCAGCTCCCATATTTCCATAAGCTCCACATGTTCCCATAAGCTCCCACATATTTCCATAGCTCCCACATCCCCATAAGCTCCGGCATATTTCATAAGCTCCCATGTCTATAATCCCGCATATTTCCATAAGCTCTACATATTTCCATAAGCTCCACATGTCCCCATAAGCTCCCGCATGTTATAAGCTCCCATATTTCCATAAGCTCCCGCATGTCCCCATAAGCTCCCGCATGTTCCCATAAGCTCCCACAAATTCCCATAAGCTCCTGCATGTTCCCATAAGCTCCCACAAATTCCCATAAGCTCCCATATGTTCCCATAAGCTCCCACAAATTCCCATAAGCTCCTGCATGTGCCCATAAGCTCCCACACACTTCCATAAGCTCCCGCATGTCCCCATAAGCTCCCGCATGTCCCCATAATCCCGCATGTTCCCATAAGCTCCCACAAATTCCCATAAGCACCTGCATGTTCCCATAAGCTCCCACAAATTCCATAAGCTCCTGCATGTTCCCATAAGCTCCTGCATGTTCCCATAAGCTCCTGCATGTTCCCATAAGCTCCCACAAATTCTTATATATATATCACATATTCCCATAAGTTCCCGCATTTTCCCATAAGCTCCCACATATTTCAAAAACTCCCTATTTCTATAAGCTCCCGCATGTCCCCATAAGCTCCCGCATATTTCCATAAGCTCCCACATATTTCTAAGCTCCCGCATGTCCCCATAAGCTCCCGCATGTTCCCATAAGCTCCCACATATTTCCATAAGCTCCCGCATGTCCCCATAAGCTCTCGCATGACAGTGATTTCATTTCCAGTGATATTTGAATCATTTTATACAAAGTCAGCTATGCTGATTTAGAATATGTAATTGCTTTTGCTAGATTGGCTCTATTTTACGAGATAATTAAAATTAATTAAATAATGTATGCACCGTGTTTGAAAATTATCAAGAATTGCATGAAATAAAATAGTATACTAACAAATACTAGTGAAAATGTTAATAGTCATGCAGAATTTTGTTTAAAAAGATATGTAATAGTGCTATAGAAGAAAACATTTTCATTTGAAAAACTAATTATGTCTAATTAATTAATTAATATGTTAATTGTCTATGGTAATGCATTAGCAAATCGCTGTTTGCTCGACTTCCTTTTGTACGTGTCGTTGGGGCAATTGCACTGGAGGCTCCAACAGTAGTCAGCCATCATATTATGTCCCATCTTCCTTGATATCTCTCCTCCAACACCCTCATATCCTGATGGAACCTCTCGCCTTGTTCCTCACTGAAGTCCCCAAGGTTACCTGGAAATTTGTCTAAATGACTGTGCAGGTAATGTACCTTGATGCTTATATTTGCTCCAATGTTTCTGAAGTTAGCGAGCATATCTTGTACCAGTTTTTCGTAATTCTCTGCTTTGTTATTACCTAAGAAGTTCCTGACAACTGAAACAAAACTGTTCCATGAAGAAGCTTCAAGGGGATCCGTGAAATCTGTAAAATTTTGACCGTTGATGTGTTTTCGAATCTGAGGACCGTCAAAAATCCCAAAGCCTTAACAAATTGTTTCATTAAACCTAATTTGATATGAAGCGGTGGGAGAATGATCTTATTTTGTCAACCAGTGGCTTGTTGATGATATTTTCTTTACCTACAGTAATGGTTTCCCTTGCAGGCCATGTCACTCTTGTCCAATGATCTTGCCTTGCCCTGCTATCCGAAAGGCACATGAAGCACAGGTATTTTGTGTATCCTGACTGCTACCCAAGCAAGAAGTTTACCATTTTTAAATCAACACAAATTGACCACTGATGCTCATAATAACAGACTTTCTGCAATACTGTTTTGATATTATCATACTCTTCTTTATGTGTTGTTGAGTGAGCAATAGGAAGAGATGCGTAACGGTTACCATTGTGTATCAGAACACATTTCAAGCTTCTGATGGAACTGTCTATAAAAAGACGCCAGTCTTCGGAATGGTAGTCTTGTAGTCCCATTTGGAGCAGAAATCCAAGGATGTCATTAAAGTAAACAAGATCTTCCTCTTGGATGAAATATGGAAGAAGAAACTCTTCTCTTTTCCGATAAGAAATTTTAAAAAATTTGTTTGAGAAAATTTCTTTCATTGAGCCTGGACGCTAAAAGCTCAGATGTTTGCTTGGGCATATATAGGTATTGTATCAGGTCATTGAGTTCTTCTTGACTAAATGGTTGAGGTGTTGAAGAACTTCCTTCATAATCGCTTCCACTTTTTTCACCTGCCAAAAACTCCAGATCTTGCCCCTCGTCAGAGTCTGATGGTGAAAGCTCTAATAATCCACTAAACACTGGTATAGGAACTTCACTGCTATGTGGAATTGGTCTCCTTGCAGATTCAAGAGCAGGATAATCTGACTTAGATTTCTTGTGGCGATTGAAGCCTTTAATATTCAAAATACAAAAATAGCAATCACCAAAATGGTCTTTCGGCTCTCGCCATACCATTGGTACACCGAAACTTAGACTTTTCTTCTCATCATTTGTCCACTGCCGTAGGCTCTCCACACAGTTTTTGCAGACCTTATGGGGAGCCCAAGTCTTGTCTTGGTCTCCCAGCTTCACACCGAAATAAGCCAAATATGCCTGCTGCACAAAGTCGGTTATATTTCTTTGCTTTTCAATCATGTATTCTCCACAGATGTAACATAATACATTCGGATTATGTTTGCAGCATCTTCGTGATGAACTCATGATGTCTGTAGAAAGCAGCTATAAAAGAGAAAAAACTAAACAAAGTTATAACTTGGTATAGTTAAATTAAACAACAGACACCAAACTTATTGCATTTGTTTTACACAAAGGGTACAATCATATTTTCAAGGGTGTCCAATATCTCAGAAACTAGAGCCAATTCAGCAAAAGCACTGGCAGTTTTGAAATCAGCACCCATGAATTGCTTTAAATTCAGTCAAACATTCTTGGCAACTCGCAAAAATTTTTTTTTGTTGGGCTGTGTAATTCATGATACTATTAAAATAAAATTTTCAGTACTGACATTAACGACAAACGGCAACAATGAAAAGATACTACTTGATACTTATGACTGTCGCCTATCTTGTAAATCATGCGAGTAGTCAAACAGGTAAGTAGATTTAAATAAAAAGATGACATCGTGGGGGAATACAAAATAAAATAAATCAAGTGTGAATGGTTTTGGGAAAGAAAAGACCCGAGAGGGAGATAATTATAACAAACAGAAATCAACTTGAGTTTTACAGTGCTATCCGTCAGTTTACTCAAGTCCAACTTGCCATGTAGGTCTGCCTACTCACAGAAAATAAAATTCCATTTCTAAAACCTGTGTTGTGTAACTAATTTTTGGAGCAGAGATTTGACCCTTTCCCACCAAGAAATCTGGTGACGATAATTGACCCATGACTTCAGGGTTCGAACCACAGAAATATAAGACTACTAGCTGTATATATTTTACTGTACATAGAATTGATTCTTGCGATCAGCCTTGACCTTTTTTCAAAGACTAAATCAATTCTATGTACAGTAAAATATATACAGCTAGTAGTCTTATATTTCTGTGGTTCGAACCCTGAAGTCATGGGTCAATTATCGCCACCAGATTTCTTGGTGGGAAAGGGTCAAATCTCTGCTCCAAAAATTAGTTACACAACACAGGTTTTAGAAATGGAATTCTATTTTCTGTGAGTAGGCAGACCTACATGGCAAGTTGGACTTGAGTAAACTGACGGATAGCACTGTAAAACTCAAGTTAATTAACTCATCTTGATTTCTGTTTGTTATAATTATCTCCCTCTCGGGTCTTTTCTTTCCGAAAACCATTCACACTTGATTTATTTTATTTTGTATTCCCCCACGATGTCATCTTTTTATTTTGTATTCCCCCACGATGTCATCTTTTTATTTATTTCTGTTGTCTAATTCTTCCTACTTTCTTTTTTTATTCTTCATTCAATGGATTTTTTTTTTTTACATTTCATTTTCTCCGAATTTCATCGCTTCATTTCAAAAAAAGCTTTCAAAGATTTGTGTGCGCGTGTGTGTGTTTCTTTTATACTTGTATCAGATCCAATCTCGATATTCTCATTGTATGGATTTGTTAGCGTTTGGCTGAACATTTCACAGTGCGCTATATGGCTTATTATTGTTGTAGGCAGTGTTACATAGCTTAGAGAATGTGGCTGAATTTATCTACACACCCACATGTCGTCAAAGGTCGTAGTCAATAGCTGTAAATATACATTGTTAAAAATATAATAAGCAAGTCAGCTACTTTCAGCGTGTTTGGGGAATATTACCTCACTCGGAATACTTTAATGCTTAATTAATACCGGTTTTAAATGTCGTTTTCAGGGAAACCGTTATTATAGACTTAGTTAATAGGATTCGTGTTCTGATCGTTCTACTTCAATAAATATATGTCCTCTCAAGTTATTTCCCCTTTTCGTATCACTTTATTATTTCCTATCCACGTCATTCAATTAGTCCGGGGAGGTAGCTGTACTCACACTAAAACCTGAAATGTGTGTCTCAACTGTACCCACAATAATACCTGGCATATGTGTCTCACTGTACTCCCACTAATACCAGACATATGTGTTTCAGCGTACTCACACTAATACCAGACATATGTGTCTCACTGTACTCACACTAATACCAGACATATGTGTCTCACTGTACTCACACTAATACCAGACATATGTGTCTCACTGTACTCACACTAATACCAGACATATGTGTCTCACTATACTCACACTAATACCAGACATATGTGTCTCACTGTACTCACACTAATACCAGAGATATGTGTCGCACTGTACTCACACTAATACCAGACATATATGTCTCACCGTACTCACACTAATACCAGACATATGTGCCTCACCGTACTCCCTCTAATACCAGAGATATGTGTCTCACTGTACTCACACTAATACCAGAGATATGTGTCTCACTGTACTCACACTAATACCAGAGATATTTGTCTCACTGTACTCACACTAATACCAGACATATGTGTCTCACTGTACTCACACTAATACCAGACATATGTGTCTCACTGTACTCACACTAATACCAGACATATGTGTCTCACTGTACTCACACTAATACCAGACATATGTGTCTCACTGTACTCACACTAATACCAGACATATGTGTCTCACTGTACTCACACTAATACCAGACATATGTGTCTCGCTGTACCCACACTAATACCAGACATATGTGTCTCACTGTACTCACACTAATACCAGACATATGCATATTAAGGTGGCGTCATTGAGAAACGAACCCTAGATGTGCGCGTAAACGTTACGATCTCACCACCTCATAGAAAAATATTGACCTATACCATGGATGGCCACTATTGACCTATACCATGGATGGCCACTATTGACCTATACCATGGATGGCCACTATTGACCTATACCGTGGATGGCCACTATTGACCTATACCATGGATGGCCACTATTGGCCTATACCGTGGATGGCCACTATTGACCTATACCATGGATGACCACTATTGACCTATACCATGGATGGCCACTATTGGCCTATACCATGGATGGCCACTATTGACCTATACCATGGATGGCCACTATTGGCCTATACCATGGATGGCCACTATTGACCTATACCATGGATGGCCACTATTGGCCTATACCATGGAAGGCCACTATTGGCCTATACCATTGATGGCCACTATTGACCTATACCATGGATGGCCACTATTGGCCTATACCCAACCTTGACCTCCTGCAGTCGGTGTCTATTTCATTTTCATAAGTTTATCATTAACTTAGTCAATTAATTAATGGAAACTGGAGGAAACGTTTTGTGTGTGTAATGTAATAAAACTCTAATCCATGAGTCCAGCTGCCCTTCTTACAGTTCTTTCTACATCCAACTAATGTTGAAATTAAGATGGTTGTTACATGTAAGATGGTTGTTCGTGATCAATAATGAGGAATACATGTGCAACAAATAAAAAAAAAAATACAATTTCCGTTTAATTTGAATTGAGAGGAGGAGTTAACTCTTGTCACCACAAATGTCCTGTTGATGAAACCTGGTGCGTCGCTTGACGTCCCCTGGTCTTCATACAAGATGGATGACCACGGGGCAGCTACACCTCATACAAGATGGATGACCACGGGGCAGCTACACCTCATACAAGATGGATGACCACGGGGCAGCTACACCTCATACAAGATGGATGACCACGGGGCAGCTACACCTCATACAAGATGGATGACCACGGGGCAGCTACACCTCATACAAGATGGATGACCACGGGGCAGCTAAACCTCATACAAGAAGGATGACCACGGGGCAGCTACACCTCATACAAGATGGATGACCACGGGGCAGCTACACCTCATCAAATAAACTGCCTCGTGGCCTGTTACAAAGGAGACCCTTTTTTAGAGGCTTTGAAAGAAATGTGGTTCAAAGTGATTGGCTGTGGTCAAGTTTCAAAATTGGGTCACATTTTTTGTTGTTGTCCAATCAAAGAGCTCATTTACATTTTCCGCCAAGACTGTAACCGCTGATAGATTTAGGAACATACCCCCCACCCCTTTTTTTCAGCCAGTACTCTCCCATGTGTATTTGACGGTTGCAAGTGACAAAGGTTGCCAGGAATCATCATTCAATATGTTGTCATTCGTAAAAAATAAAATTGTAAGGAATCGAAGGGGGGCAGCACCTATCGAATAGAGGCAGCCATTAGGAAATGATTGTTTCCCCTTATTTGACCGTTTCTTGCACTTTAAATCCACTAGCCCTACACGTTAAACAGTTCCATCGCAGATCTGTTAGTGTTTTCTTGTCGAACCTAACCTATCTATATTATTCTCCTGGTCGCATTATCTGTCATTGTCATAAAACTTCGTCCTCCTAGTCATTATTTAAAATGGACAAATTATGTCCAGGCCTGTTTTGTCGTTAAAATGAATGAAGATGGAGCTGCGCGAATTTTTTTCCCATGGTGAGAAATTGCAAGTAGAGAGGACAAGACACTATTCCCAGCACACATTTCAGCCGTGGCTATCATTATCACCCAAACTAGAGTGTCCTCAACAGAGTGGACATTAGGGTGATAACAAAAAAAAATGTTTATGAAACCACTTGCAATCGAGGAACTTTTATGTGTAATATAAGAATATAAATAGCATTTTTGATTTTTTTGAAAAAAGTTCCCCCACCTCCCCATTTTTTGGAAGAAAAAAGTGAAAAAAATATTTTTTTTTTCAAAAAAAGGACATGTTTTTTTTTAGCTTAATTCAAAAGAGTATTAATAATAACTAATCAACTTTTATTAACAAATAAGATATAGAACAGTTAGTAATATGTACAGAATGTACAAGAAATGTTCAAAACATATTTTGTCCTATGAACTTAAGATTCAAAAATTCAATTTTTCTCGATTTCGCATGAAGTTCCGCCATCAGTTTCACAGCACGTTCAGCAATTTGGTTAGATCTGGGAATGTCAATTAATGACTTCTCGACTGACCAATGGGTCTTTAAACACTTAATTGCCTTCTCGCATTTTATCTTGATGAGTGAGGTAAACAGTTCATTGAAAGACGCTTACATTGTAGTGTTGCGAATCAAACCAAGCATTTGCCCATTCGTAGCAGATGAAGTTGCAGGCAGAAGCGAGAATACTGCGCCACTCTGGTATCAGAAATAATGCTATAACAGTAAATATTGCATGTGAGTTCCATCTTGCCTGGTGTAAATTTGGTAATTTATTCCAGCTGATGCGAGGCCAACGTGGGTTCTCGCCTGTGCTAACAACTTTTGTCGCAAGAAGCGGTAATCAGTTTGAAGAGTGACATAGTTTTGTGTTAATTTGCCAATGAAGGAATAGTTGAGTTCTGGTTTGCTCGTTGGCTCTTGAATAAGAAAATTCATGACATGTTTCAGAAGAAGGTCGAGAACATGGTGCTGACAGTCAATATATAGTGGCTTCTGAAAGCCATTGCTCAAGACATCATCCTGTATGAGCTTTACAATCCCGTGCAAATGGTCAGTATTTCTGCGGTCGTGTTGCAAATTAACATACAAATATTTTCCAAAGCATCATATTCATCAATTAGCTGATGTAGTTCATTGTGAATGGCCGCGGCAGAACCACTCTCACATTTGAGAATACCGAGTTTGATTCCGATTGTCATATTTTTCAGCAGAACTACCTGATACTCTTCCCCTTGCACTCTTTTACCATCAAACTGGAGACAATAGGGATCTTTGCTTTGAAGTTTTTGAAAAATTTTGGTTTTCATTTTCCGTCCTTCAGAGATTACTCGTTTCCAGACACCCGCCTGACTTGGAACCGGCACATCATGACCCTGTTCAGCAATGGTTGCAAGAACGTCAGGTGCTTTATGTGTAGAAATGTTTTTCAGTACTAGTTAACCCGCCGTTCTAGTGCTTGCTCTTTGGTATTTCGGTTTGCATTCAGAAGATGACGTTTAAGAAATAGTTGGCGACTCGGGTGAAGAAGCAGAGGTTTCAGAATCCAAGATTTTGAGACAGTTGTATGTTTTTGTGTAGGTTTTGAGACAGTTGTATGTGTTTGTGTATTTTTTGGAAATAGTTGTGTGTTTGTGTAGGTTTTGAGACAGTTGTGTGTGTTTGTGTAGATTTTGAGACAGTTGTATGTGTTTGTGTAGGTTGTGAGACAGTTGAATGTGTTTTTGTAGGTTGTGATTGAGAAGAGCTGGCTTGAGATTGAGTTTTTAATAGTCGGATTCGTTTTCTTGGGTGGAATGCTTCCAAAGGGGCTTGTTTGACCATTGAATAACCAATCTTTCCTCCACTGTTAACTTGCCTCTGGTAGAGCTATTTATCCTCTGTGCTTTTCCATTCTCCATTAACGTTGGTGACATCAAATAACTGAGAAAGTGTTATCAGATGGTTTCTTTTTGTTTTTGTCATATAAATCAATTAGACCATTGAGTTTCATTCTGATTAGTGTGCTGGATAATAGTGCGAAGTCTATAATTTCCCTCCAGAGCAATTCTATATCAGTATTCATAATTTTAATTCGATCCAGTCGCCGTTTCTGGCTATTGAACAGAAAAGTGAAGTTTCCAAGAATTTGACGGTTTGTCGGTTTGATTAGCTTTTCAACAGATGGAATTCTTGGATCCCTATTCTGTTTAAAAGATGAGGGTAGATGCCTTGCTTATAAACAAATGGAAACAGATGCTGGAATGTGCTTAAAAGCAGTCTCGAAAGTCATATAAAAATTCAGTGTGAAATTGTAACCGAGCGTCAAACTGCGCGATAGGAGAAAACAAAAAGTAAAAGGTGGGGGAACTTTTTTCAATTTAAAAAAAAAATAATGTTTCTACTGTCATCTACATACAATTGTTCCTCGAATATAAGGGGTTTCAGTTTCGTTACGAAAAAAAATGAAAATAGTTATCACCCTAGTGGACATTTTTCCTCCTCCTCAACAGAGTGGACATCTTTCCTCCTCCTCAACCCCACCGCATAACGGACCTCGTAGGGGGAGGGGTGGGGGGGTAAGGGTGTAAAGTGATCAAAAACTGTTACTTTTTATTTAAGTAATATCGCCACACTTTATTTATTCTTAGAAACTGTTTCAAATAAATAAACATAATTTATTGTCCTCATCAGCTCTACCAGATATGTGTAGATGTCATAATTAGCTAGTACTGTGTTTGTGTGTGTGCTAGTTGTATATGTGACTATACTTCTTCTCAATGTATTTTATCATTACGTTAAAATGTCACTGTCTGTCTATCTACCTGCCTGCATGTCTGCCTTTCTGATTCAATGTCTATCTTAGATTGCTAGATTTAATAAGTTAATCTGCCCAACTGCTACTAAACATGATCCTAAATCTTAAACAAATTGAATGTGGAGGTTTTAACAAACAACGAGTCTTGATTTTGTTGGATTCATTTTTTGTTGGCATTATAAAACAATTTCTTTTTTTTTTTTTGCGATATCTCAGAAATTTGAAGGTAATCTCAGCCATTTTGAACTTTGTCATTTCTTCAGCCGACTGATTCAGTTCAAAGAAAAACAACAACAATTGCACATTGAATCTTTAACTTGTTTTGTTGTTTACTTTATGTCTTTTTTCGTTGTGTTTTTTTATAATTCTAATTTTTATTATTTCTTTCACGTGGTTTCGCTTTAACAGGATCTTTTGTCTGAAACCATGTTTGTTTTTTTTCGGTTTGCGCCTGATTTAAATTTATAAATCAACTCTTAAACAAAGGCATTGGTGTCAACGATGACGTCATGACAATCCCCTCCCAAACCCATCTCATGCACACACACATACACACACACAACCGTAATACATTCATTTTGTTGCAGCTCAGCCTTTAGGGGAAAGGGAATTAAATACTTGAGAACAATTCACCAGTGCTTTCCCCCATCGGGTGTAGTATTGTCTTGACGTTGAAATGACATTTTTTAAATAGCCCCCCGCCCCCTTTTTTAAATCTCTTTTGTTTTGTTTACAATGAACAACTTGTTAAAGTGTCTTTCAAAAGTTTTACTCTGCGATGGAAGGAACAACCGATTGATATAACATATGCCGAGGTTAAAGGTCACACTGCATACTGCCATAGTGTTAGGATCAATTCGTTGATTGAAAGTAACCAACGAGGGCCCCCCATCTCCTCCAAATCTTGGCTGCAAACAGAAGAAATTTCAAAACCGTTGAAGGTAATCTTAGCCATTATGGGCATTGTCATTCAGCCAATCGATTCAGTTAAAAGATAAAAACAACAATAACAACTGCCTATTGAAAGCTGGGGGCCCCTGATAAGTGTTCGGGTGCCCCCCCACGCGGCAGCTCAAAACTTGGTTCATCACCTACCAGTTATTGATATCGGTTCAGGAGCAGAAGCAAGCCCACCCAAATAACGTTGAGGTTCAGGGACCTTTTTATTTTCAACATGTTGAGTGAAGCCCGTTACACTTGCAGGCTCTGGGAGCCAGATGAAAGGAATACAACAGAGTTTGTATGTAAGTGTGTGTGTATGTGTGTGTGTGTGTGTGTGTGTGTGTGTCTATTTGGTAGATGGGGGAGGGCAACGGATTTATTTTGTTTGTATTTGTGTTAATGAGACGACTAGCGGCCCATGTATCTCTGATGCCATAGTATTGATATGAAGGACGTTCTGGTGGGCTTAGGTTCTTGACATTCATCGTACATCTGTTTATGACGGGATAAGTTTTATCTCACATATTTCATTGAACCACATTTTGAGGCATGTCCTCCCCCGACCAAACTCATAGCCCAAGGTAGTATCCGCCCTTATATTGCGCCAGTCAATATATGTAGCCGCACACAGTCTTAGACAATTTAAAAGATTCATTGCGTCCACACTCCCTCAATGTTCTTATGTCTCAGTTCGTTATTTTTAACCATTCTTCCTATATCAGTTTGTGGTAGGTCAAAGGGCAATATATATATATATATATATATATATATATATATATATATATATATATATATATTTATGTTTTAACTCTACGTTATTTCTTTTGTTTGTTTACAGGTGCCTCCAGCCACACAGCTTTGGCCTGCGAGGACGCATCTCTGTCATTGAACTGTAGCCGCGGGGAAGTCCTTCGGATTGTCCGAGCTCATTATGGCCGTTTCTCACTGTCCGTCTGCAACAGCCACGGCCAGACTGATGGCTGGCGATTGGACTGTTTTACCAACAGAGCTAAAGACATCATTTCTGAAAGGTAAATTCACTTGATATGTAGGTTGCGGCGGAGGACCAAACATAGAGAAATCAAATGTATTTAGACAATTGAATACATTTTGTGTAAGCTTTTAATAAGTTTCACTTTCTGTGGGCTTGTCCTTAAATCCTGTAACTCACGTTTAAAACTGTTTTAATTTAGTGAGAATGACCAAATTAGTCAATCGTGTAGATTCTACAGGACAATAAGCGATTTTAAATGAATGTTGTGTGCATGAATCATCAGTTTGTAGAATTACGAGAAAATTACTTTTTGTAGTTCTTATAGCGGGTAAAATTCGCCATTAGCTTATCGCGAATTAAAGAAAACACATAGTACATCACCAGTGCAAAATATTGGAGGCGGAAAAGTGGAACAATAGCAAGTTGAATTCTTTCACAACTAAAAATTAAAAACAATGATAATAGCAATGAATTTTAAAGGGAATGATTCTATGAAGCAAAAAGAATTAAGTTTGATTTTAAATATGTGTCAGCACTGTTCAGTTCATTTGCTAAATCTGATTGGTTGAAGTCTAGCTGACTGTTGTCAAATTGACCTAGATCTCTTCTCTGCACTACATTAATTGTATACCTTTTTATAAACCTAACCCAACAGATGGAAAAACTGTAATGATCCTATTCAAAATGAAAATGTCCTATGGCCAATAGCAACAGTTTTGAAATGTTAGAAGCGTCGTATATCCGAAGATAAGTCACACAAAAAGAGACCAAGAAGAAAAGCAAATAACTCTGCAGATCAGATTCAAGAATAAATTTCAAATTTCCTCTGTTGAGACATTGACAATCCCACCAGAACAGAGACCAAACATGACGTGAAGATCTGATAATACTTTGTAATGTAATCGTGAAGATCTGATAATACTTTGTAATGTAGTCGTGAAGATATGATAATATTTTGTAATGTAATCGTGAAGATCTGATAATACTTTGTAATGTAGTCGTGAAGATATGATAATATTTTGTAATGTAATCGTGAAGATCTGATAATACTTCGTAATGTAATCGGGGAGCAGGAGGCACAAACCAAAACTATCTAGTGCTTAGGCCATCACATGGACTAAATCCGGCCCTGCAATGTGGACATCTCATTTGGACTGGTCCCCTACCTATAAATACTGTGGGATCAAAATAAAAATGGACGCCAGATGGGGTTAGGATTTAAAATAGTTGGGGGCGGAGACTTTTTTCCCCAATTCGCCACCCCTTGGACAAGTTTTCTCTGGGATCCAATAGCTTTTCCCCTGCATGCTCTTCTGTATGTTTACTTAATAATTTGTAATTTTTATAAAATAATATCATTCTTACATTATCAATCTGTAACAACCAGGTGTGATGGTAGAAACTTGTGTAATGTCCATGTCAACAGCACTATTTTTAGTGACCCGTGTCCAGGGACATACAAGTATGCTGAGGTCAAGTTTCAATGTGAAAAAGGTATAATCTGTTGTTGTTTTTTGTTGTTTTGTTTTTATGCACATCATGGCATTGATTCTGGAAGTGTTTTATGTTCATCATCATTGACCTTGTTTCATATTTCTGCTCTGATATCTGTCGTCTGCTTTTTTCCCCGTCTTCAGTTTTAATTTTCTCTATTTATTTTTTGTAAGTCTTTTACTGCTAAAAGTTGGATGTTTTTTTTATCATTGCACTTTTGATGTTTCAATATGGCGGCCCTTCTTTCCTTTTCTCTTCATTTTAAAAATCAAACGAGTCTTTCACTAAATTGGTGTATTTATGTTAGTACTACATTGAATGAAGTTTTTTTTTTAAACATTCGTCGGTATGAGTTATCCCTCGTTCCATTAGCAACAAAAATCTCCCAGTAGGGTAGACAGAGGAGAAAATTGAATGTTGAGTGGGTTCAGTAGTTGAACGGAATATTTTATCAGAGACAATTGAATGTTGAGTGGGTTCAGTAGTTGAACGGAATATTTTATCAGTGAAGAATACATTAAACAGTAGTTGCTCATTGATTGGCGAATAATGTTTAATGATTTTTATTTCAATAATCCTATTTCAATATATATATATTTTTTTTTGCATGAAATCATGTATGATTGTTTCAAGGAACATTCGGTAAGCAAACTTGTCATTTCTGTCACGACATTCGCGTCACATCCGCCAATGACGTATGTGAGATATTTCATTGGCTGAGCGAATCAATAACAATTTATCGACAAAAGGACCTGCGCGGAGGTTATTTCCATTCGAGCGAGCAGAACGGAATTCATTTGATGGCAATAATAGGTATCTTAGCCAGGGAAAACATGGGGGGGGGGGGGAGAGGTGGGTTTGGAAAATATGTGGACTGGTGGGGGAAATGGGGATGGGATGAAATGGTTAAATTGTGTTACATTTACCAGAGATTAATGCATTTTTTAAAATTCAATTTTTAATGTGGGCTATAGAGAAAAAATAAATCGTTTTGAAAGACAAGTTGGCCAAGGGAGACAATATATAAAAACACTGAAATTAATTGAAAGATAAGAGCTTTTAACCACTAAACGATTTATGATTTATTTATTTATTCTTCCAGTAATCATTTATGGTTTAAGTCGCTAGAGATTTCCTGTCTCTAAGTTGGGAAAAAAATAAATTTCACCTTTTAAAGTCAATTTAACGAAGTACATGTAGGAACTTTTATTGAATTTTTTTTTCCCATTTTTTTAATGTCATACCTAATAATATGTAGTTCGTTTTTAGCTGTGTGCATTTTTAAAAACACCAGAACCATCGAGTAGAAATAAGTAATGTTTATCCGTTTTTATAGTCACTGCGTACATAGGGACTGTGTGGTCAGCTCATTGTCCAACTGATTTTACTTCCCCACTTAAGTGCCAGGTACTCATTAAACTAAGCGAACTTATGGATTTAAAATCTTATTAAAATCTCTATATAGGGCTCGCTGGGATAGGTTAAAGTCATCCTCTTTAAGTACTTTTATTGAGGGCCCCCAACTATCTACTAGTCTGTGTATAGGGCCCCCCAATATCTATTAATCTGTGTATAGGGCCCCGAAATATCTACTAGTCTGTGTATAGGCCCCCAAATATCTACTAGTCTGTGTATAGGGCCCCCAAATATCTACTAGTCTTAAATAGGGCCCCCAAATATCTATTAGTCTGTGTATAGGGCCCCCAAATATCTATTAATCTGTGTATTGGGTCCCCAAATATCTAGTCTGTGTATAGGCCCCCAAATATCTACTAGTCTGTGTATAGGGCCCCCAAATATCTACTAGTCTGTGTATAGGCCCCCAAATATCTACTAGTCTGTGTATAGGGCCCCCAAATATCTATTAGTCTGTGTATAGGGCCCCCAAATATCTATTAATCTGTGTATAGGGCCCCCGAATATATATTAGTCTGTGTATAGGGCCCCCAAATATCTACTAGTCTTAAATAGGGCCCCCAAATATCTATTAGTCTGTGTATAGGGCCCCCAAATATCTATTAATCTGTGTATAGGGCCCCCAAATATCTACTAGTCTGTGTATAGGCCCCCAAATATCTACTAGTCTGTGTATAGGGCCCCCAAATATCTATTAGTATGTGTATAGGGCCCCCAAATATCTACTAGTCTGTGTATAGGCCCCCAAATATCTACTAGTCTGTGTATAGGGCCCCCAAATATCTACTAGTCTTAAATAGGGCCCCCAAATATCTATTAGTCTGTGTATAGGGCCCCCAAATATCTATTAATCTGTGTATAGGGTCCCCAAATATCTAGTCTGTGTATAGGCCCCCAAATATCTACTAGTCTGTGTATAGGGCCCCCAAATATCTACTAGTCTGTGTATAGGCCCCCAAATATCTACTAGTCTGTGTATAGGGCCCCCAAATATCTATTAGTCTGTGTATAGGGCCCCCAAATATCTATTAATCTGTGTATAGGGCCCCCGAATATATATTAGTCTGTGTATAGGGCCCCCAAATATCTACTAGTCTTAAATAGGGCCCCCAAATATCTATTAGTCTGTGTATAGGGCCCCCAAATATCTATTAATCTGTGTATAGGGCCCCCAAATATCTACTAGTCTGTGTATAGGCCCCCAAATATCTACTAGTCTGTGTATAGGGCCCCCAAATATCTATTAGTCTGTGTATAGGGCCCCCAAATATCTACTAGTCTGTGTATAGGCCCCCAAATATCTACTAGTCTGTGTATAGGGCCCCCAAATATCTACTAGTCTTAAATAGGGCTCCCAAATATCTATTAGTCTGTGTATAGGGCCCCCAAATATCTATTTATCTGTGTATAGGGTCCCCAAATATCTAGTCTGTGTATAGGCCCCCAAATATCTACTAGTCTGTGTATAGGGCCCCCAAATATCTACTAGTCTGTGTATAGGCCCCCAAATATCTACTAGTCTGTGTATAGGGCCCCCAAATATCTATTAGTCTGTGTATAGGGCCCCCAAATATCTATTAATCTGTGTATAGGGCCCCCGAATATATATTAGTCTGTGTATAGGGCCCCCAAATATCTACTAGTCTTAAATAGGGCCCCCAAATATCTATTAGTCTGTGTATAGGGCCCCCAAATATCTACTAGTCTGTGTATAGGCCCCCAAATATCTACTAGTCTGTGTATAGGGCCCCAAAATATCTATTAATCTGTGTATAGGGTCCCCAAATATCTAGTCTGTGTGTAGGGCCCACAAATATCTACTAGTCTTAAATAGATTAAAAACAAGATGATTTTCTCAAAAAGTTATCTGTAGCTTATCTAGGGGCACACAACTCTTCTGTGGGCTTTCAGAGTTAATTTTCTTTGATGTCTCTGACCTATTCTGCACATCCTTCATCTGCTGGTATGCATCTGTTGAGTTATGTTTTCTGTTTCATTTTTAATGTAATGTTCTTTGTTTGTTGTTGTTTGTTTTTATTTGTTGCATTTTGTGCATCGTAGTTTGTGTGATGATAATATTTATTTTTGTTTACTTCGCTCAGACATCTTTGACTCATTTTCTTTTTCAATGACTTGTCCATAATCATGCAGACATTTAAAAAAAAAATTATTAATCCTTGAATTTTTTTGAAGAAAGTTTTTATTTCTGCCACAAGTATTTGATTAAAAAAACGTTTCCATTAGCTTATTTCATAGAATAAAACTTTTATGTCAGTTATTTTAATAACAACATTCTCCAACAATTCACTATATTCCCAATGGAAATACAGTATGACATTGATTATGGACAATTCAATAATTCACGAACAACTTTTGTAATTCTGTCAAGTTTCTAGTTGATGTAGTCTGCATGTTTTTTTTTTTCTTTTCTCCAACTCCAACGAAATATTTACAGAGGCAACAGAGACTCCGGCTCCAGAGCCGCCCAGGTCCAATCATACAAAGTGGCCATTTAGGGATGACCAGAGTAAGTTGAGAGCAGGTCCACACTGTGTGTGTCCTGCATTTGTTTTGGTTCTTTGTACTTCATCACGGTTGGCCATAACCCTTCTCTCCCTCACCGCCTGCTGCCCGACAAGGGGCTGTGTTTACATGCATCAGACCATTTAGTTGTGTGTATGGATAGGATGCATACAGTTATGCAGAAGGAAACTGAACTAAAATAACTGTTGTTTTACTTGCAAAGCTGCATAAATAGCTTAAGTAATACCAGCTTTACGCTCTAAGTACTGTAAGTATTAACGTAACAAAATTGAAGAATTATAGAATTTGGGTCAAACGTATTATCTTCATTTCTCTGATAGGTGCATTATTGTCTCCCTTCCCCATAATTCCACACCCCGACCTGCGTCAGATCTTTTCTATATGCGGTACACATTTTGTGAGACCTTCCATGTGCCCACAATTGTTTGTTGTAAATCGCTCTGTGACAAAATACAATTTCTATAATCATTACACACGTGGCACATCCCACTTCCTGTGATTCCCGAATATAAACAAGGAAAATATAATTGCGGGTTGATTTTAAATACGACAGCCGGGTTCTATTTACAGAGCTTACAATCGATACTATAGAGATATAGATCTTATCTGGACTATAATACCTGTCATGTACTATCTAGGCTGTTTTCTTTTCATGACACACGGTACTTTTGTTCCATAATTACTAGAGAACTAGCAGGATAAGTGTTTTTAATGACTTTTCAATTGACTTCTTTTTTTTTAAATAGAATTCTTTATAAAATAAAACTTTTTAAGTGTCCAGGATTCAGAAATAGTCTTTGATTACTGTATATGGGTAAAACCGCGTCAGTAATTATTCAACCAACTGAAGTACAATTATAACGACTTCATAGTTCTAAATAAAATACACACCGTCCGTTAAAGTATATGTTTTAATTCAATGGGAAACTATTATGTTATTATCAACATTTATAACATAACTCCATCATTGACATATATATATATATATATATGTGTGTGTGTGTGTGTGTGTGTATGTGTGTTTGTGTATATATATATATATGTCTATTTCTATGATGGAGTTATGTTATAAATGTTGATAATATATACAGATAAAACAAGTCGATCCATAAATA
The DNA here is from genome assembly GCA_021962125.1 of Bulinus truncatus. Taxonomy (NCBI): domain Eukaryota; kingdom Metazoa; phylum Mollusca; class Gastropoda; family Planorbidae; genus Bulinus; species Bulinus truncatus. The sequence goes on along the minus strand of JAGDYQ010000015.1, from coordinate 1,155,242 downwards.
ACATTTTTAGCCCAAAAAAAAAAAAATCAATCATTACAGTTTTCTCCGTTTTAAGCGGTGAATAACAATTTTCTGGATCAAATGTGTATCTTGTTAGTTGGCAAGGGGAACAAAAAATTGCGTGATTAAATATCTATTACAGCGTTCTGTTCCAACTTGCCGGTGAAAACGATGTACATTTGATAAGAGTAAACATTTTTATCTATATATTTGCTTTAATTATAATGTTCGACTAGCTCACGGTGGGCTATGGCTTCGTTTAGCCCCCGGGCAACTTTAATGTTTTGACACAGAACTGGATATGAAATTGTGGAGTCTAAGAGATGTAAAAGAAACAAAGCTATATGTCAAACCACGCTTCACGTTAACAAAACAAAACATATTCTCTAGCGCATATTAGTTTCTCTGAATAATACTTAGCGATATTCTAACTGGTCAAAGCTATATTTTATTGTAAAGTCATAGCTATACTTCATTGTAAGGTCATAGCTATCCTTCATTGTAAGGTCATAGCTATACTTCATTGTAAGGTCATAGCTATACTTCATTGTAAGGTCATAGCTATACTTCATTGTAAGGTCATAGCTATACTTCATTGTAAGGTCATAGCTATACTTCATTGTAAGGTCATAGCTATATTTCACTGTAAGGTCATAGCTATACTTCACTGTAAGGTCATAGCTATACTTCATTGTAAGGTCATAGCTATACTTCATTGTAAGGTCATAGCTATACTTCATTGTAAGTTGTGAAACTGTTCTCTATCCTATTCACACATTTTGTTTCCCCTTGTGTTCTGTGTTTTTACTTATTTGCACGGTAGTTTTGTTATTGCTTCAAAGATGCACTTTTGATTTTTGAAGAAACTTTAATTTTGAATTGTCTAGGTTTGACAAACACTTGATTTGGGTGATTTAGACCCCACCCCACCTCCCAATTAAAATTGTCTTTATGGATGAAAAGTAAAATAACAAGATTTTTGAACATTGTACAGGACAGAACAATACACAGAACAGAACAATACACAGAACAGAACAATAAACAGGACAGAACAACGGTGCACATTAAACAATATTAGACACAACATAGCCCCACTACCTAGACAGAGCATTAAAGGATATCCAACTGTATGTTGGCAACATTAGTTCATCATTACAGGGAGTTCACACTCCAGTGATCACAACACACAAATAAGAGATCCTTTGTTACCACATGGGGCCATGCTATCTGATTGTTATGTGGTCAGTTTGAAACTAAACTCACCCAGAACTATAGAAAACGACTTGAAAAAGTTGTATTTGTGGGATCATGAGCTTTGGAGGGGGATTTCTAATATTGAACTATGCTAATAATCTTTTGCCTTATTTAAAATAAAAACTTCTTCACTAATGAAAAAAGAAATAAAATGAAATTGTTGCCAAGGTTACGATGGCCAATATAAATATTAATAATTTACATATTTTAAATCTTTGATCCATTGTAACACATTTTAAATTTATCTTAACAAAGGACTTTTTTTTCCTTATGTGTACACAATCGTATCTCTTTTCAAATAATGCAATACAATTTAAACATATTTTTGAGTCATAAGCAATGATAAAGGGTTGTGATCAGACATAAATGTTATTAGACAGTTAGGTGTTCATAAAGGTAGGTAATCAGACTTATAGATGATCATCCACTTTGGGGATAATACAGAAAGATAAGTGATCAGCAAGATAAGTGCATACCAATTGGTAATCATAGTATAGATGTGATTAGGTATATAGGTGACTAATAGGTGATAAGATATAATTTATCAGACAGATTGGTGATCAATTAGATAGGTGATCAGACAGATAGGTAATTAGACAAATAAGTGATCAGACTAATAATGATCAGACAGATATGTGATAATACAGATTGGTGATCAGACAGAAAAGTAATCAGAAAGTTTGGTTATCAGACTGAATGGTGATCAAACAAATAAGTGGTCAGACTAATTATGATCAGACAGAAAGGTGGTCAGAAAGTTTGTTAGCAGACAGAAAGGTGATTGATCAGAAAGTTTGGTGATAAGACAGATTGGTGATCAGATAGAAAGGTGATCAGAAAGTTTGGTGATAAGACAGATTGGTGATTAGACAGATTGGTAATCATACAGATCGGTGATCAGACAGATTGTTGATCAGACAGATAAGTGATCAGACTTATAGTAACCATACAGATAGGTGATCAGAAAATTTCGTTGATCAGACAGATGTTAGAAAGAAGCCTTACTCAATATTTCAGTGCATCATAACCTAAAGGTTATTTTTAGAAATGAATAAATGTTTTTACCAAAAATAAAAGAACAATGGTGTTCATCCAATCCACTGTTGGTAATATAACCAGTTTTATTATTTCAAATCTTCGGAACAAAACACATTTGCAACATAGCAAAACCAAATCGATATCTAGTCTTATTTCTTTCTTCTCTTTGTAATCCGCGGATTTGCCCACCTGTCTTACCATGCTCCCACTTACCGCCATGTTGTGGCTAGCTATAAGGCTTCATCGCATGCATCGTCCGATCCTGCAAATGGTAGTAGGGTCTGTTAAGGGTTTGTTATATGGTCTGTTATAGGGTCTTTTACAGGGTATGTTATAAGGTCTGTTACATGGTCTGTTATAGGGTCTTTTACATGGTATGTTATAGGGTCTGTTACATGGTCTGTTATAGGGTCTTTGACAGGGTATGTTATAGGGCCTGTTACATGGTCTGTTTTAGCTTCTGTTATAGGGTCTTTTACATGGTATGTTATAGGGTCTGTTACATGGTAAGTTATAGGGTCTTTTACAGGGTATGTTATAGGGTCTGTTACATGGTCTGTTTTAGCTTCTGTTATAGGGTCTTTTACAAGGTATGTTATAGGGTCTGTTACATGGTCTGTTATAGGGTCTGTTACATGGTCTGTTATAGGGTCTATTACATGGTCTGTTATAGGGTCTGTTACATGGTCTATTATAGGGTCTGTTACATGGTCTGTTATAGGGTCTATTACATGGTCTGTTATAGGGTCTGTTACATGGTCTGTTATAGGGTCTGTTACATGGTCTGTTATACGATTTCAAATCATGGGGGAACTGACTGCTCACAGCTCAATAAACCTCGTTTCTGTATTTCTATTTGTTAACCACTTGGTAAATCTTTAATCCTTATTTTATTTGATACGAGAATGTTGACAGTTTGGGCGGCGGATACGTGGGTGGGGGGGATTTATTTATTGCTAAGAGAATGGGCAAGTTTAATTATCGGATTTGTTTTTTTTTTTTTTTTAAACGAACAAATGTAACAAGTAATTCATCTAAATTCTCCGGCATATTTCAGTTTACAGTTTAATAATTTAGGGAACAGTTTTATTTTTATTTATTTTTTTTTTGTAATTTTTTTTTCGCAGTTGTTACTAATCCAGCAAAGTGGAACATCTTTTTTTATTCGGCCAACCAGCAATAGATGTGCGCATGCGCGACTAAACGGACTCCTTATTATTATTATTTTTTTTTTTTTTTGGATCCGGCTATAGATATTGCGCCTAACCCTATTCCTAACCCTAACCCTAAACCTAACCCTAAGCCTAACCATAACCCTAGACCTAACCCTAACCCTAGTCCGAGTCCTTCTAGTGGCGCATGCGCACATCTATTGCTGGTCGGCAGAAAAAAAAAATTATTCCAGTTTGTTGGTCGAGTAAAATTTGCTTTATATATATATATATATTTCTGGAATCTATTGTGCTGTTTTTTTTCTTTTTAATGCGGGAGTATCTCCGTATGTCTGATCACCAATCTATCAGATCATATATGTCTAATCATCTATGTGTCTGCTCAGACATATGTCTGATCACCCATTTGTCTGATCACCTGTCTATGATCACCCATCAGTCTAATCACCTATTTGTATGCTGAATTATCCATCTGATCAATTATCTGCCAGATCAATAATCTGTCCTATAACCTATGTGTCTGATCAGTAATCTGTCTTATAGCCTATCTGTATGATCAGTAATCTGTCTTATAACCCATCTGTATGATCAGTAATCTGTCTTATAACCTATCTGTCTGATTAGTAATCTGTCTTATAACCTATCTGTCTGATCAGTAATCTGTCTTAAAACCCATCTGTATGATCAGTAATCTGTCTTATAACCTATCTGTCTGATCAGTAATCTGTCCTATAACCTATGTGTCTGATCAGTAATCTGTCTTATAACCTATATGTATGATCAGTAATCTGTCTTATAACCCATCTGTATGATCAGTAATCTGTCTTATAACCTATGTGTCTGATCAGTAATCTGTCTTATAACCTATGTGTCTGATCAGTAATCTGTCTTATAACCTATCTGTATGATCAGTAATCTGTCTTATAACCCATCTGTATGATCAGTAATCTGTCTTATAACCTATGTGTATGATCAGTAATCTGTCTTATTACATGTATGATCCTGTGACGTAGCGAGCTTAACTTGCGCCCGAGGCATAATACCGTTCTAACTCCCTCCCACAATTCGAAAACGTTATAAAATTATATATAAAATATACCATTTGGCCCTGTGTGAGTAGCACCAGGGGCATGATGCCCCCTTTCTCCCCCCCCCCTCACCATGCCAATGGTATAATCCCAACTTATCGTTCCAACACAAAGGTTTTTGTTTTGTGTCGTACCATAAGGGGGGTTACGATTCTCAGATTTTCTTAATTCGCTTAACAGTAAAATTGGGACGGATGGCCGAGTGGTGTAGGTACTCGACTGTCGAATGATAGTCCTGGGTTCGATCCTCGGTGTGGCCCATGGAATTTTTTCTACACTTCACCTGTCCCGTTGGCCCGTTAGGGCTAAGGGAACTATACTATACTTTTTAACGGTAAATTTTTCGCAAACAAAGAATTAAGACACGTTTAATAAAGTTTCTTTAGAAACTAATTCATTCGAAATTTCATATCACAGTTAAAAAAATTGTTGTATTCAGCCATAATACATTCAAGAAACAGCAATGAAATTCTAAGATATGAAATTAATTGATTGGTCAATTTTAACATTTTCTCGCGACATGGAATATATATATATACACATCATCTGTTTTATCCAATCAGGAACAACTTGTGTTGGATTGAAGTATATCTGCTCAACTGGAGAATGTTTTCCACTGAGTGTGGTCTGTGACACGGAAAGGGACTGCCCTGATGGATCAGATGAACTAAACTGCCGTAAGTAGTGTGATGTGAATTGACGCTTAAGACTGGAGTTTGAATCTCTCAGACATCACAAGCGAATACTACGTCTATTACTAAAATATAATATAATAATAGCGATTTGGCTTCTGCGATAAAACGAAAGTAAAAAATTAGTACAACAGTATTCCAGTTTAAAATACAGTCATAAAAAAAAAATCGGATCTGCCCGAAACCAAAAATAATCCAGCCTACCGATCAAGCCTAAGGGGTTATAACTCTATGCAAATGTTTTGCAGAGTACAGCTAGTATATTATAAACGTCTGCAATATTTAATTGAACAGAGTAACACTGCATTAATAATTTTCCCTAGAGAAACGATACCTATCTAGCTAAACGCATTAGCGGATCACCAAATATAACATTGAAGCAATAGTTAATCAAGTGGCACAGAGAAACTATTGACTTAATACGGTAACACTCGTTAGTAAAATATGACTTAAAAGCTGGCCCGTAGCGTGCGGGGGGGCCAGGGGGGCCGGACCTACCTCTGCGTTTTGTCTGCCCCCCCCGCTTATTTGTTCTACATAGTAAAATGTATTACCTGCCCCCCCCCCCGCTATTGCCTGGCCCCTGCTGTAGAATGCCTGGCCCATCTTGTAGAATTTTCACGCTACGGAGCTGCTTAAAAGTACCAAATAACCAACTAAATAAAATAACAGAGATGCACTATCTTAACTAAATGTCACATAATATTAGTACAAGCTACACAGAATGGAAACATATAAGTGATAACCACTAAGGTTACAAAAAAAAGGACACTGGAGTAATAGTTAACTTATTAAGATGCATATAATTTATTGCTAACTATAAATGACTAGCTACCCTAATGTAACAACATCGATCACGCTAACTAATTAAGACAACGAGAAATACTACACCAGCTAACTATATAAGATACACAGAGACACTGTCTATATCAATGTCACATAGAGACGCATGATATATCAGTGTCACAAAGAGTCACTGGCTATCACAATGTCACACAGAGACACTGGCTATATCAAAGTCAAATATAAACACTGGCTAACACAATGTCACACCGAGACACTGGCTATATCAAAGTCAAATATAAACACTGGCTAACACAATGTCACACAGAGACACTGGCTATATCAAAGTCAAATATAAACACTGGCTAACACAATGTCACATAGAGACACTGGCTATCTCAAAGTCAAATATAAACACTGGCTAACACAATGTCACATAGAGACACTGGCTATCTCAATGTCACACAGATGTATGTTCTTATGAAGTTTGACACAGGAAATTATAAGCTGAGTGCAACCATTATGTTATGATCCAATGCATCAATATTTATTGTTATCGCAATGTAACCAGGTATGTAATTACACAGCCATGTAACTACACAGCAATGTAACTACACAGCCATGTAGCTACACAGCCATGTAACTACACAGCCATGTAGGTACACAGCCATGTAGCTACACATCCATGTAGCTACACAACCATGTTACTACACAGCCATGTAACAACACATCCATGTAACTACACAGCCATGTTGCTACACAGCCATGTAACTACACACCCATGTAATTACACATCCATGTAGCTACAGGGCCATGTAGCTACACATCCATGTAGCTTCACAACCATGTAACTACACAGCCATGTAACTACACAGCCATGCAGCTACGCAGGTATGTAACTGCACAGCCATGTAGCTACACAGCCATATAGCTACACAGCCATGTAGCTACACAGCAAGGTCCTAAACGATATCTCTGTTCCACCACGATCTCCAACAATTTGCCCCTCCCCCCCCCCTTTCCAGTCAGTGCGTATTTGGCCGACATTTAAGTCCTCTATTATTATATAAATATGTTCTAGTAAATGTGTTCCTTTTTAAACGGTTGTCTGTCTCTAAATACCAGGTAAATTATGCTCGCATGACTGACTTTCACAGTAATTGCATAAGATATAGCCCTTAGTTTATACTCTCCTTTTAGAAATGAGTTATACTTGTTACCGGCAAAGTGTGAAATGCCGGCATTTTATAGAATGGTTATAGGCAATATATACAATTTTTAAATTGTGCATACTTTTCCTAGGCATTCTATACATTGCCTAGGCATTGTATAGAATGACTAGTGTCGTTTAGGCAAAGTATCAGAAAAGAACAACAAAAGCCTGTATTGATAAAAACGTATTTAAATATGGAATGAATGTAAAATAAAGCGTATGATGTTCATACCGGAAAAAAAACAACAACGACAGGAGAGCTGTGATTGAAGTATTTGCTTCAGCAGGTAAGACTGGATTCACACTTAGAATTGTATTGTACTTAATTTTCTTCTTTCACACAAAACACTTTGTATTTTGGTACTTTGATCTGCCATGTTCATATTTCACGAATTAGTGAAGAATTGGTAAATAATAAAAAGAAGTTGTTTCTAGTGAAAACAAGCAGAACACAACTGGAATGAGCTAGGCTACTTGTTGCAGCAGGGAAGACTAGAATGGTATTTTGAATTGCATTTAATTTTCTTTTTCACACAAAGACACCTCATAGTTTGGCATTTTGTCTTGCATATACACATGCCCAGCCCCGTAGCGTGAAAATTGTACAGGAGGGGGCCAGGAGTTCTACAGCAGGGGCCAGACAATAGCAGGGGCCAGGTAATACATTTTACTAAGTAGAACAAATAAGCAGAGGGGCCAGACAAATCAAAGGGGGCCCGGTCCCCATGCCCCCCGTACGCTACGGGCCTGCGTCTGTCACCTTGTCAACCATTATTTGCATTACTCCCAGGCAAGCCGAGAGGGAGGGTAAGGGGGTCATTGCCAGGGGCCCGCATCTGTAAGGGTCCCGGCCGCCCCGACCATTGTTTAAATAGGGGCCAGCAATGATATCCTGCCCTGGGGCCCTAGTTGGCTCTCGGCGCCTCTGATTTCTCCTACTTCTGATATATCTTCTTATCCTATAACGTCGAAGGGGATTGTCTGTCTCTAAATCTACTCTAGTTCCTAGCAAGGCCAATTACATACTTTGCCGAACGGGAACTCGGCATTTTATAGAATGCCTAGGCAATGTATGAAATAGCAATTTATTTCATACTTTGCCTAGGCATTCTATAGAATGCCGGATTTCACACTTTGCCGATAACATATTCATTATTTACTTGATTAGACCACCAAATTCAACTCATAAATTATGTTTAAATTATAGAATATACATGAATCTTGTAACTGTAAGTCCATGTATGGTCCATTTTTCAGTCGCCTAAAAAGTAAACTAAGAAATATTTCTTACAAAATAAAAAAAGACAGAACAGAAAAGAAACAAAACTATTTGATAAGACATAGTACTCATTGTTTATTAGTGGACAACCGATCTATTGAAAAAAATGCATTTTTATTACATTTCCTCATGAGATGCCATTTTTTTTTATTTGATTATAAGAAAATTCGTGGGTGTTTTTAGCCGATCAACATTCCCTCCAATGTGGCCGAGTCGCACAAAACTATCAATTAGTATGTTATAAGTAGAAGTTTGATGTACCAATAAGATCAGGGACCTCTGATACTTATTACCGTTGCATCAACTATCTTACACAGTGTATTTTTAACGATAACTTACTGATAAAGACAAAAAAAAAAGGCTTTTAGTTATTTTATAATTATTGAGTATTCTTTTAGACACAAAATTGGGTTTAAAAGAAAAGCCTAGAAGTAGAGATTATTATTTCCTTAACAAAAGAGGTTTTGTCTAGTGTTCCCAATTTTAACAAGCGCTCGTTCAAAAACAAATATATGATAACTGGAACAATTCCTTTATTTAATCTCCTAGATCATCTTTTAACTAACTGCAGTGGACCTAACATGTTCAGGTGTGATAACGGTCAGTGTTTATCATGGTTCAGAAAGTATAACGATGTAACAGACTGTGATGATTTTTCTGACGAAAATTGCCGTAAATAGACGAAAATAAACGAAGATAAAGCCTAGACATGTCTATATATGAAGTCCACACTATACGGAAATTATATTGAAAATATATCAGGTCCACAGGTGGGAAGGGTGGGATAAAAATCAGATTTACAACAATACATTTCTTCTTAAACTTATTGACATAAACCAGTCTGACGAACGCCATAAGAAGAGAGAAAGTTTAAATGCGGCCGTCACGGGCGAAAGCTTTATGTGTGAACCCCAACCACTAGATACCTTAAAGAAATTGTAAAACAATAGCAAGCTGTACTGTCTAATAGCACAAGCTATTGAATAGGCATAGAATAAAAATTACATGAAGAAGTAGTTAATGATGCTATAACAGCAGTATAATTAAATGACTCAGGCACAAAAAAATATCCTAAAGAAAATTTATTGTAATCTTATGCAACGCAGACAGACTTAGTAAGTATGTAAGTGATGACACTAACTAAATATGATTCATGTACAGTCAAAATATCAAATATTTTTAGCCCATTAATTTTATTTGCACATATCTATCAATCTTCACATAACGTGGAAGAGTGGAACTTTTTAAGTAGTAATTATGAGATCTTTCATATTGAATTTGAGTTTAATTTAATTTGAGTTTTATTAAATTTGATTTCTTAGTACAATTGATTTTTTTTTAAAGTAAACTTCATATTTAGTAAATGTGATTGCTAGTAAATTTGATTTTTAGTGTAAAAATGATTTTTTTAGTAAATTTGATTATTCATAAAGCGGCTGACTGCAGTGGAGATAACATGTTCAGGTGTGAAGATGGTCAATGTATATCTCGTCATAAAATGTGCAGGAACAACACAGACTGTAGAGAACGTGCACATGGAAATTGCAGTGAGTAGCACAAAACTAAGTTATCTTTTCAATAGAAGACTTCAGCCTCACACAGTTTTCTGTTTTATGAAAGTATTCATTTTATAGTTAAAAAAAAAAATTGGGATTAGTCACATAGCTTGGTGTTCAATGTCTATGTTTTGGGATACATTTACGAGTTAATCTTGTGTGTTTACCAACGATATTAAAGATATATATATATATATATATATATATGTATATATATATATAGTGTGTGTGTGTTTACCAACGATATTAAAGATGTATATATATATATATATATATATATATATATATATATATATATATATATATATAGTGTGTTGAATAACCTTAGCCTCACTGAGAATACCATACTGCGCGTCTACCAGGCCTGCATACTCAATACCCTCCTTTATGGATGCGAGACATGGACCACCAACGCGAGGCACAAAAGAAGACTCAACAACTTCAACATGAGGTGCCTGTGGCGTATACTACAGATCAAATGGCTAGACAAGATTCACAACACTGGTGAGCTGGAGAGAGCCAACAAGAGCAACTTGTTCGCATTCTTAGCGAGATACGCCACAAATGCATCGGACTGGTCAAGAGAAAAAACGCATTCCGCATCCAGAAGGGCCTACTCTATGGCGAGCTAGTTACAGGCCAGAGGAAAACATTGCGCCCTACAATACGCTTCAAAGATATCTGCAAAAAGGACATGAAACAGTGCTCCATAAATCCCGACTCTTGGGAGTGTAAAGAATTCGACCGCCAGGCCTGGAGGCTCGCAGTCTGGCAGGGTTCATCACGCGCAGAGACTGAGTGACACGAAAATGCCGCCCTGAAAAGATCAAGGCAGAAGCATCAAAAAACAAAAGCAACAACAACAGCTACAACAACCATCCAATTTCAAATGTGCCAAGTGCGGCAGGGATTGTCACTCCCGAGTCGCACTGTACAGCCATTCTCGGCGGTGCTTGTAGACTCAGTTTAGCTACACTATCGTCTCTTGAGACGGACGGATACCGACGACATATATATGTTACCTGCAAAGTGTGAACTTCCGGCATTCTATAGAATGCCTAGGCGATGTATAGAATGCCTGGTTTTTTAGGCAAAGTATAAAATTTTTAAATTGTACATACTTTTTCTAGGCGTTCTATACAATGCCTAGACATTGTATTGAATGACTAGTGTCGTTTTGGAAAAGTTTAAAATTTTAAAATTGTGCATACTTTTCTATCATGGTTTGCATCCTCATGCATGTCTTCTGCAGAAAGGGCTGTCTCTTGCATTCCTTCATCTCTGTCTATCTGCTCTTGTGTTGTTTGTATGCTCTGTATTCTTTTTTCGAGGTCTTCCTCTGTTTCCACATCTTGTAAAACACCGTCAGGTGGGGACGACGTTGTGAGGCCTACTTTAGCTGTGCAGCCAAAGAGTGCTTCGTATGGTGATCTTTTAATCCCAGAATGAAAAGCTCTGTTCTTCATGAGTTGCACGAACCGTAACCCCTAACTCCAGCGGCGAGTTTTTCCATCTGGCTTCCAAGCACACAACATATTTTCGATGTCCTGGTGTTGGCTCTTTCGACGCTCCCCTTGCTTTGTGAGTGGCGCGGCTTACCATGAACGATCTTCAAGGTGGGCCAGTACTCCTTTAAGCTGCTGACCACACTGTTTGCGAATTCTCTGCCGTTATCGGACTGGAGAATTGTTGGAGCACCAAGCGACGTAAATATGTCTACGAGCTGGTAGGCTACTCCTTCTGCCCTCTTTGTCTTCAGGGCCCTGAGAACCACGAACATGGTGAGATTATCTTGATACACCATTATAAACTTGTATTCCCCATCAGGATGGGATTGAAATTCGATGAGATCGACCTGACAACGGGAATTGAATTAAGAAAAAACCATTGGCTTGACTACCATGCTTTTTTTTGAGCCTTTTTTGTTTTTTCTGGCAAAGTTCACAAAGGTTAACATACAGTTCAATATCATGACGTGTAATGTTCTTGTATTTGGGTGATAGTTCTTTCAACATTCTGTCCCGTCCTCCATGGGCATTATGAATTACGTCAAATAACTCATAGTCCACTACGTAAAACTGAATGGCACTAACATTATCTTTTTCCACCATCATGACATCATAGTGTTTCACCAGCCAATAGTTACATACTTTGCCGAACGGGAACTCGGCATTCTATAGAATTCCTAGGCAATGTATGAAATAGCAATTTATTTCATACTTTGCCTGAAAAATTCAGGCATTCTATACATTTCACACTTTGCCGATAACATATATATAAATATATATATATATATATATATATATATATATATATATATATATGTATATATATAATTGCATATAGGCTTACTTGACCTTTATTCTCCCAAGTAACGACCTGCACTGGAGATAAATTTATCTGCTTAGCTGGAGAATGCTATCTACCGACTGTGGTCTGTGACAATGAAATGGACTGCAATGATGGAACAGATGAAGTACACTGCGGTAAGTAGTATGATTAGAGGTGACGCTTAAGGCTGGAGTTTGAATCTCTCAGACATCACTAGCTAATAAAAAAAAAAAAGCTATGATTAAATTAAAACAGTATGATAACACTGGTTAAATAAATTTCTCTTAAAAAGTACCAGATAACTAAAGAAAATACAGACATAGACGTTTCAATCCAATGTCATATATCAGTAATATCCACATACTATCCTCCTACTATCCAATTGCTATCCTCCTACTATCCACATACCATATTCCTACTATCCACATACTCCTAATATACCATTACTATCCTCCTACTATTGACATAATATCTTCCTACTATCCTATTTCTATCCACCTTTTATCCTATTACTATCCACCTATTATCCAATTACTATCCACCTAAAAAGTACTTATGCTTGAGTAACTAATTAATTAAAAAAAAAATTACAAGCACTATCTAAGATTCTAAGTAAAACATAAAAAAAGCTCATTACTGTCATATGTGGTGAAAGTATGAAGATACATGTGTCAAGGCCATGTTGGTCAACCCAGGCCCGTAGCGTGTGGGATGGGGGCGTCTTCCTACGTTTTCTCTGGTCCCATCTGATTATTTGTTCTACTTAGTAAAATGCATTACCTGACCCTGCTGCTATTGCCTGGCCCCTGCTGTAGAATGCCTGGCCCCTGCTGTAGGATTTTCACGCTACGGCATGGTTGAACGGTGGTCTAGCGCTGGTTGAAATATTCTTGAGTGGGAAGTATTTAACACCAGGAGCGAAAACGTGACTAGTTGTGCAGTGGGCATGGATAAAAAAGAGGGAGAGAAAGGGAGAGGTAAGAAGTTGTAACAATGCAGCAGTGAGATCTAAGAGAGGTCAGAAGATGTAACAATGCAGCAGTGAGATCAAAGAGAGGTCAGAAGGTGTAACAATGCAGCATTGCGATCAAGAGAGGTCAGAAGGTGTAACAATGTAGCAGTGAGATCAAGAGAGATCAGAAGGTGTAACAATGCAGCAGTGATATTGCGAGGACTGTTAAAAAGAACATAGTAATTATTGGAAGTGTTATACAATGATTAAGCAATCGAGATGTTATGTGGAGAAATGTGTATTTTATATTATTAGTATTCATGCTGTGGACTTCTATGTTATTTGGAGATCTGTGTATTTGATATTATTCACTGTTCATGTAGCGGATTTTTATATTAATAAATGAACCACGACTGCCCAAGTTACTTGTGACTTTAAGTGCACGTGGAAAGTGTGTATCCATTGTACTAGTCCTAGTTTATAAACAACAATTTTAATTCAAAAAGATCACAATAAAATAAAAAAATACATTGAAAAATAATAACTGTCTCATTATCAAATAACGAAAATCGGACATAGAGAAAAACTAATTTATATATATATAATTCACAACTTCAAGACGCATTTATAGATTGCGGAATTCCCGAATACGCCGCGGGACAACTAGTTAACTATATTCAAAATCATTGTGACTGTTTTATGTTTCATTTGATCATTGGCTTTCTTAAACCAAATTCACAGTTCCGCGTAACACTGTGCATATTTTAACTGAGAGGAGCATACATTGATACACAAATATGCTATATTAATCTACGCTTTCATAAACTTTTCCATTTAAAGAGATATCAAGATGCATTGGACCTAACTTGTTCAAGTGTGATAACGGACAGTGTTTTTCACGGTTGAGAATGTGTGACAATAGATCAGACTGTTCTGATAATTCTGACGAACATTGCCGTAAGTTGACAATATATATATATATAAGGAATATTGACGAATATTGCCGTTTTTTGACGAAAATAATATTAAAAAAATAATTATTTCAATAGGTAAAGTCCCTGTGAGGGTGCCAACTAAACGTAGCAATACAATCATGCACGAATTGGTCATCTATTTATGAATTGTATTTATCTTAGTCTTGACCTATATACGGCGTTAGTAAATAACTATGCTGCGTCCTTAGCAACAAACATTTTAGAAAAAAAAATAAATACAAACGGATAAGGGCTGTAACATTTTATGTTTAGATAGATTTGTAAAAAAGAAATTTTTTTTTTTTTAAAAGATATCAGTTCCTCAATATCTTTCCTACAGGTTACTGTCCCTGGAATGGGTTTCACTGCAAGCAAGACGGCGGTTGCATTGCTTCAGATTTGGTCTGTAACACCGAAAAAAACTGTCTGGATGGATCGGATGAGTTAAACTGCCGTAAGTGGGATGAAATGTAGGAGTGGTGGGGGGGGGGTGTTCCATACACTTGTGAGATAATGTAAGTCTTAAAAGTGAAAAAAAAAAGACTGTGGAATAAATTAATTCGCTCCCAAACTTTTAAAGATGATTATTGATTTCGGAGGCTGTCAGGCGTAAAAAAAAAATATGCATCACTGGACAACAGATGGGACATAGATACACTAGCAAACTTAAAGGCACTTCAACATTAAATATCTAAGAGTAAGTAACACATCATAACTATATTAGACAAAGTAGCGCAGTGATATTAAATAGCTCAGATAACAAATCATAACTATATAAGACAAAGTAGCGGAGTGATATTAAATAGCTCAGATAACAAATCATAACTATATTAGACAAAGTAGCGGAGTGATATTAAATAGCTCAGATAACAAATCATAACTATATTAGACAGAGTAGCGCAGTGGTATTCAATAGCTCAGAGTAACACATCTTAACTAAATTAGACAAAGTAGCGCAGTGATATTAAATAGCTCAGAGTAACACATTATTTCTAAATTAGACAGAGAATCGCACTGAAATATGATCGCATAGTGATTCAAAATATCTAATCTAAATAAAACACATACGTTCTCTCAATATAATGGCTGATAGACGCATAACTAATTGACACAGTGAAGCGGTAGCTACGGCCCCAAAATATTCATTTGCATAGGGCCGCCAATATGCCTTTATCCTGGGCCCCCAAAGGATTCATTTGCCTTAGGCTACTTGTTATTTAAATGGCTTACTAAAGCACGTAATAACAAACTACACAAGCTTAGTTCAATATTTCAGGCAATCAATGAATAGTTAAGGATACTTTATGTAATTGAACGGGACACAGACATACTTGCTTACTGGATAACATATAGTGATATCATCAGCGAAGTAGATTAGCAAATATGTACAAATTCACAATCTTATTAATAAAATATGTCGATAACCAATACGCTTATTGAGATTCATTTTTTACGAATCAAAACGTCATTTGTATAATGGGAAAAAGAGATTGGATTGTGTGGAAGTAAAGGATAAACTGATTTGTAATTTTTTTTTTATATTTTCACAGCGAACGTCTGCAGTCGAAATAACATGTTCAGGTGTGACGATGGTCAATGTATCCCTCGTCACAAAATGTGCGACAACATAGCAGATTGTCCAAATGGACTAGATGAACATTGCAGTGAGTAGAAAAGAAAAAAAAAACAGCGAAATAACATACGAGACTTTCAATAGTTGAAATCCTTGTAAAAAGTGTCAACCACAAGTGGAACATATACAACAACATTCTGATGATGTATACAACTATTTCATTTATCTCGATATAGGTCAACATTTATTAAATTTATTATACTCATGAGATACGCGTCACGTGATTTGGTGATGAATGTTACCAACACCTTTCCCAGGAAATGTGTTTTCCGATGTTATCTCGTGATTTTTATAATTATACTTTTATGGTCTATGATGCCGGCAGTGTCGTAGCTAGCTATGGTGATGCCCTTTACGAGTTGCGTTATTTTGGCTCTCTCTCTCTCTCTCTCTCTCTCTCCCCCCCCCCCCCAATGTGAAAATGGCAAAATATATAACATCACTCTGGCTGAGCGCCTTTCTAGTTGTTCACCATAATAGGCCGTAACAGCACCCTTCCTACGCTACTAGCTGCAGAATGAACAGTTAACAATGGCTATGTTTTAATATGGAATATGGGGCAAAAAGATAATCATCGCATAAACTATGCCATGATAAAATGCATTGCACTTTGAGCTACCGATGCACAAAGCTGCGAATGTCAGCTACAGCATAAGAAGCCGCCCCAACTGGCTGTAAAACACGGACTTAATGGGCTAGAACGTCCACGCACACAAAAGCCATTACTGGTGGGATCATTGACTGACAAAGCGTAGCAATTTACGACTATCAGTTTGACTAGTCAGAGCCCTACATGGCTAACAGAATGACCATCTGATGGACTTGTCAGAGTCCTACATGGCTAACAGAATGACCATCTGATGGACTTGTCAGAGCCCTACATGGCTAACAGAATGACCATCTGCTTGACTAGCAGAACTGTCCCTAAACCACACATTACTGTATACAGTTAATAAAAATCATGGCTTTAAATCAAGTGAATCACTGGGACATTTTTGTTTCATTCATAATATAAATCTACCCTATAACCCCGGTGGTGCGCCTACCGAAAAGAGATAGGAAAATGTACTACCGGGGTAAGACTCATTTTTTCGTTTAAAACAACCAATAGTTTGAATAAGGTTAGCGATTTACTTCGAGACTCATCATCCACCCAAGTGCCCCCCCCCAACATGATATAAGAAAGTAAGTTCTGTTATTCTCGAACACATGCGTAAGGAGTACCCACGGACATAATTTCGCACCCCCTTCGGGGATAGGGTCGATAAGCGCTGTTTTGACCAGCATTTTGACCTCATTTTGTGCAGTAGATAAACAAAGGATAATGTGGGTAAACAGCAGACATGTGATACATTTTGTCAACAAAAAAAAAAAACAAACAGACAGAAGACATAAAGAAATTCTAGCGATTCTGTCTGTTCTATCCTCCAGGATACTGCCCGCACTTACAATTTCACTGCAGGCTAGACAACAAATGCTTGGCTAAAAACAAGGTGTGTGATACTGAGGTTCAATGTCTTGGCGGTACAGATGAAATAAATTGTCGTAAGTAGGTTCTGACGAGATGGGCTTTATTATGTTTGCTTTGGAGTTAAACCGTCGTAAGTATTCATAGGGCAAGCTGAGCCGTCGTAAGTAGGCATAGGGAGATTAAACCGTCGTAAGTAGTCAAAGAGCATGTTAAAACATCGTGAGAGAGAGAGAGAGAGAGAGAGAGAGACAGAGAGAGAGAGAGAGACAGAGAGAGAGTGAGAAGGGTAGTGATTATCCCTAGATTTCGATTGAAGTGAAACACATACATTTAATAAATTTTTTTGCTTTTTTTTTCTTGTCTCCAAGCGGCTGACTGCCGTGGTCCAAACATGTTCCAATGTCACGATGGTCAGTGCATCGCAGGCTGGAGAAGGTGTGACGGTCAGTTTAACTGTGTCGACAAGTCTGACGAAGATGGCTGCTGTGAGTAAAAAAAAAAAAGGAAAAACAATTGAATTAAGTTATTTAATGTAATTAAAAACTATATATATATATATATATATATATTCTGGATTTCGTAACTTATGTAGTTAATTCCACGAGTGTAGAAAAGTTTTTATAAACAGTGGTTCATGATACTTGGTGGCAGACTTTGTGGGCCGGGGGTGGGGGCGGGGGATGGAGAAACAAATGTAAACGCCATCAGCCCCTCCCCCCCCCATCAGAAATGAGAGGGAGGGGGTTTGGACGACGAGGGCTCACTTTGAGAAATTAGCGGTGCGGTAGAATGTGTAGCTTTAATGTGGTCGCCCCCCCCCCCCGCATAGGATATATTTGCATTGGTGCTGCTATTCTTCCCATCACAAAATCTATCTAATAATATAATGGCCATTTGGGTTCTTCGGTAAATCGAAAGTGAAGAATTAATACAACAGCATTCCAGTTAAAAATACAATCATAAAAAATATCGGATCTGCCTGAAACCAAAAATAACCTAGCCTACCAATAAAGCCAAAAGGGATATAAATCAACGCAGGGTTCAGCCAGGCCCGTAGCGTGCGGGGAGCCAAGTAGACAACCCCCCCCCTGCGTTTTGTTCGGCCCCCTCGGCTTATTTGTTCTACTTAGTAAAATGTATTACCTGCCCCCCTGCTATTGCCTGGCCCCTGCTGTAGAATTTTCACGCTACAGGGCGGGGTATAGCTATTATATATATATATATATATATATATATATATATATATATATATATATATATATATTTCTAAATTCAAGGCCTGCATTGTGTTCTACCAGAAAAAAAAGTGTTTTTCTGAAAAAACGTAATACAATCGTGAAATATTTAGGAGGTTGCACAAAGGCTATGAAAACACTGATTTTCTACTAAATAGTAATTTAATGGTTTATGTTGATTGTTTAGTATTAAACATGAAATAACAACCTCAAAACAAATAAAATAATACAAGGTAACAAAGCAAAGTGTTTACTATTTATGGACGTCATATTTACTGACTGCTTTTTGCTGGTCCAGTAACCACTGTGGTCTTCTTTGCATCCGGATATAATCGTCGATGTTCTTGCACCACGTAAGTAAGACTTACTTCTGGTCTTCTTTTCTGCATAAAACATTGAATTCCTGAAACAGTTTTACTTCTCTTTTGGCTGTGTCATTAACAACTTTCAAATTGGTTACAACCTTTTCTGCATGTTTGTATTCATTGTTGCTGCTGCATGTTTCAAGGAACATCTGCAGGAATGAATGTGGCAAACCAAGAATGGAGAAAATGCTTTTGTATTGTTTGTAACAAAGAAGCTGATGGGCTGGTCTACATAGAATAAATTGGAATCAAGACGCTGAGCTCGATTTGTAGATCCGGGTTTTTCTGGCATATTTTAAAACATCTGAACCTTTTGCTTGGAATCAATATTTTCGTCAAAAAAAAAGGCAAGGTCCACTGTAATTTCACTTAGATACCATAAATGTCGACTAAAAGCTTTTTTTTTGCTGCTTTTCCAATAACTGAATTAACGGAGTTATATTTTTCTAAATCCTTAAGAAATTGTAGGTCATTTGATGGCGCCATTGATGGCTGTGTGGCTTAAAACCACAGTTCAATATAAGTACTGGAAACAAAACAAAGGAAGTGAAACAGTCCTTGTTCTTCACAGAGATTCAGCTTAAACTGCTTCTTAAACATGCACATCTGGTAGCAAATAAATTACGACTTTCGCGAAACCCATGTTAACATTGTGTCTCTGTGATCAATACTGTTTTCATGAGCTTTAGCACAGTTATTTGAGTTTTTTTCAGTCGCTGAATCCTACTGAGAATTTAGTTCTTTTTTGTGAAAATAAAAAATGCGCAAAGCAAAATACATTTCCAGTAGATTTTGAATAAATCACCCAATCTCGTCTGAAAACCTGACCATTTTTTGTCGTTTAATAAACAATGATTGATGTTATTACACGTATTCTGCCTTGATACTGACGTTCTGATATAGGGGTATGCTTCAGCTTCATTACTGTCAAGTTGCCAAACAGCTATCAAATGCTTGATAAGTTTCTTATCATTTTTTTTCCACATTGCAGAATCACTGCCATATTTCAAATCATCTGGTGATGAAGGAGCAATTTTAATTACATGTTCTTGATTATGAGTACTTTTAGGTTTACTTTCAGATGAAAATACGACGGCTTTCGCTTGAGTAGCAAGACAAGATCCTGTCTAGACACTAAGAGTACTTTTAGCATCAACCTGTTCCGATTCTGGTGATGCGACTGCTTTAGAACATACATTTGGTGTAGTCGTAGCTGTTACTGTTGACAGTGGTTTAAACCTATATATTTCTAATTTAGGAAATTTTAAGAACAGTGTCTCTACTTTGGCTAACTTTTCCTTTTGCTCTGCACGTCTTTGTCAAGTATTCATGGATATATCCAGGAATTAACATAGAGCTTATTTGTCGAAAAAGTTTTGTATATTAACGCGAACGCACCAATGCTGAATTGAAATTAAATATGTAACCACCTAAACTAAAATTTATTTTTTGAAACGAAAATAAAACTTCATTCAATACGTTTTTAAATATTTATAAAATTTTAAAAATATCAAAAACTAGGACTGTAAATACATGCAATATTATTTAATGTTAATCTCACTACTACGAAACAGCTTATTTTTACCTCACAAAAAATATAAAAAATGTTTTTATTATTTTGAAAATGGCTATAAAATGCGAATAAATGATTAAAATGAAACTCAATAATAATACATGTATTATAAATTATGATCTTGTAAGCTTTTTTGGACAAATGATATAAAAAATATTTGAAGGACAGATTGCGTAAAACTAACAACTTAAATGTACGTCTGCTATTTTCAAACAAAAAAACTAAGATTCTAAATCAAATTTAAAAAAAAAGTAACTAAATTTGAACTTTTGAAAGGGAATTACTTGATCTAAGCAATGCAATTTGATGCTAGGCTATTTACCCATTTTATTACTATGTATCACTGTTGACGAAAGAGTTTTGTAGGAAGCTATACATTTTTTTTTCGCTATTTACGTTTCATTCAAGTCTGAGTTTTATAGAAAATTATTTTAATTAATAAGTTTTCAATTTGGTGATCACATAGACTATTAGGCTAGTATAAACGTAACAGACAAATTAAAAAAAAAACAAACAAATATAGCATGACTGCATAATATTTTTTTTTTATTTTAATTAGTTTGTTTATAAACTTAAGTTTTTATGTATATATAATGCATTTAAAAAAAAACAAAACAAATACTGCAGTTACCTTAACAGATAGACGTGAAACATTTACACATTATGCAAATTACAGAAAAAAAATATTTGTTTAAATTTGGCGCTCCTAATAACCTGGCTCCCCTAGGCCATGGCCTACGGCATAAGATGGCCCTGTATATATAAATATATCAATTACACCAATTTTATGGATAGATTATACAATTGTATATGGTAAATCGATAATTTATTTTTAAAGTTTACAATTATATTTTAAAAAAATAATATTAAAGGCAGTATAAACAAAACTAATTACTTCTCAACAATATTTTGTTGTGTTTGCTGCTTTAATACATTCAAACACTAATTATGGACCGATACCAATGGGCTCCTAATGCAAGTAGCCCCCCCCCCAATCCAGCCCACAACATTATCCAATCTTAAGCTGTAGGGTTCCTATTTGACTTATAGTGTATCGCATTGTTTTTTAATGTATCTTTATGGTTGTAGTTAAGTAGACAGAAAGTTGTATTTTTTAATCTCATACAACAATTTTACTAATTTTATTTCTATTCGACAAATGTCAATCAAATTTTATAGGGATTTATATGAAAAAAAAAACCGTAGACCTACACAAAAAGAAGTTAAAGTTGATAAACTGATTTAATGAATTTATCTCATTCAGATAGCTGTATTAATCCTCGAGACTTTCACTGCGAAAGAGATAGGATGTGCATTGATTCGGAAAAACGGTGTGACACGGAGTTGGACTGCCCAAGTGGAGAGGATGAATCCAACTGTCGTATGTTTTAAATGGACGCCTCCTGTTTCTGTCTGTCTAAACTGAATCTCTCAGTAACATTTACTTGAGACATGAATAATTTCAACCCGCCCTATGTTTCTTGTGGATTGACCATGTTTTAAGCTAAGAGGGAATAATAAAAATAGTGGCTTATAAAAGTGGTTCTATATATACACATGGGCGTCTTCATGGGAGGGGGGGGGCAAGGGGGGGGGCCAATGCCCGCACTTTGAAAAAATGTTATATAAGAGGGGGCATTTGCCCCCCCCTCCCCTTTACATTAAAAAAAAATGTCATAAAGTTGTTATTATTTGCCCCCCCCCCCCCATGAAAATTTTTGCCCCCACTGGAAAAATTCCTTGCGACGCCCATGTATATACATATATACATTCACTAGCTAAATGGCTTCGATAAGCAATATCCGAGTACGAATTGTAGGAAATTCATGAAATAAACTTTTGTTTTTTAGAGAAACCAGCTAATTCTTGAAAAAAAAAATCTAGTGTGCAGACCCTAATCAAAGAGCTAGATAAATGGTACAGAAAAGATCTAGCTATATGAATGAAACAGAGAAGATTAGCTAGAAAAAAATGACACACATAAGAACTAGTCAGATGAATGACACAGAGAAGAACTAGGTAGATGATGACACAGAGAAGACTAGATAGATCAGAGGTTCTTAAACTGTGGTCCGCGGACCCCTGGGGGTCCGCGAAGCCTTTACTGGGGGTCCGCAAAGCCATTTGAAAAAAAAATCATCGTAAAATATATACATATATAAATATTTAAAGTTCATTTTTAAAGTATATCCTACCCTCGAAAATTTACCGCGTTGCGTGTTGCTAGTTTCGGGTGTCGATGTCGTTTGCATCACGGATTACGGATGTTTAAGTTAAATGACGGGAAATGGTAAATTTTGTAGTTTGCATATTTGTAAGCAGAAGCGAAAGTGGCGCTGGTAGACTTGATCACGTGACGCAAAGGACCCTGTCTGTGGGTCTTGATTGGACACGCCATTTTGCAATGTGTTTTGACAGTAGCCATGATAAATTTAGAATTTAATATTTTATAAAATATAAAGCTTAAAAACCTCACAAATATGTCACATGTTTATAAAATTTTATTATATGCCTACTTGGAAGCATTGTGTTTGCTAAAAAACTGCTATACTTGCCGCTAGTTTTTAATGGAACTACAATTGTAACTCGAAATATTCATTAATTTGATGGCGCATGAATTTTTTGATTTGTATATATTCCAATTGTAACATTTTTTAAAATTCAAGTGTTGTGATCGTGAAAATTGATTTGATAAGTCCAGGTAAAATATTGTTATATGAATAGTAGTAATACATTTTATAAATAATAATTCGTTTTATTTTTTTATTGTAGTTCAATGTTAATAAATTGCTCCATAAAATGGATCGTTGGCTACAAACTGGTTCAACACAGAAACGAAAAGAATCAGATGAGGAGGCATCAACAGCAAACACTACCAAGAAACGCAAAATTAGATAATATATGGATGATTATTTATCATTTGGATTTACTTATATTTGCAAGAATGATGTGGAAAGACCAGTCTGTGTTCTATGTCACGAAATTTTATCCAATGGAAGTATGAAACCTGCTTATCTCAGACGTCATTTACAAACAAAGCACAGCGAGCATGTTAGTAAGTCTATGGATTTTTTTTTACAATGAAAAATCAAGAACTTTATTCAAGTCAGAATTTGATGGTAGACGGCAACTGGTAGTATGAATAAGAAAGCAGTAATGGCATCATATGAAGCAGCCCTACTTATTGCTAAAGCAGGAAAGCCGCATAATATAGCAGAGCAATTACTTCTTCCTGCTACAAAAGTAATTACAAATATAATGTTAGGAACAAAAGCAGCAAACGACATAAATTTCATTTCATTATGAAATGATACGGTTAAGAATAGGATTCAAGACATGTCATGTAATATAAAAGAGAAATTAATATATAGAGTGCGTAAAAGTCATTATTACTCATTACAATTGGATGAAAGTACTGATGTCACTAATAATGCCAATTTGTTAGCTTTCATTAGATATGAGTTTGAAATCAAATACAAGAAGATTTATTGTTGTGTGATTCACTACCTTCACAAACGACAGCTAATGACATATTTAACAGTTTGAATATTTTTTTCAAAAATGAAATAGAGTGGCCAAAATGTGTTGGAATTTGCACTGATGGTGCTCGTGCAATGTCAGGTACAAGAACTAGATTGATTGCTCGTATTAAAAATGTTGCGCCTCAGGCTGTTTGGAATCATTGCTGCATTCACAGAGAATCATTATCAGCCAAACATATGTCACCAGATTTGAAAAGAACATTAGATGAAGTTGTTAAAATTTTCAATTTCATTAAGGCTCGTCCACTTAATTCTCGAGTTTATAAAATTTTGTGTGAGGAAATGGGAAGTCAACATACACATTTATTATTACACACAGATGTACGTTGGTTGTCCTGCGGGAAAGTACTCATTCGCCTTTTTGAGCTTCGAGATAAAATACGATTGTTCTTAATAGATGCGCATTTTGAGCTGACCGAATGTTTCAATGACTTTAACTGGTTAGCTAAGGTGGCTTACTTGACTGATATTTTTGAATGAACTTAATTTGAACCTGCAAGGTACTGTTGTAAAAATATTTAAAGTTGAAGATAAAATAGAACGGTGTATATGATTCTTTTCCAACTCTCAATGATTTCATAGAAAGCTCCAGTGAAGAATTGTTTATTCAAACGAGTCAATTATTTGTTGAACATTTAATTACTTTGAAAAGCAACTTCAGGAAGTATTTCCTACTCCTGATCCTTGCAATAACTGGATCAAAGATCCATTTAACATGGATATTGCAAATGCTAAATATTTATCTGCACCTGAACAAGATATTCTCGCGGAATAAACTAAAATTCAACAAAACTGAATTGACCAGCTTTTGGTTATTTCTCAGGTCAGATTACCCGGCGCTTGCAAATAAAGCACTTCAACATTTGATTCCATTCTGCACAACATATTTATGAGAACAAGCTTTTTCGGAACTATTTTATATTAAGTCTAAATATAGAAACAAATTAAATATAGAGCCGGATCTTAGAATAAAAGTTTCCAGTATTAAGCCAGATATTGAGCTTCTTGTTTCAAGAAAACAACTGCATCCATCTCATTAATTTATTAAATATTTATAAAAATTTAATGTAAGTACCCATTATAATTTGTGAGATTTGTTGCTTTGACAATGTTTATATTTTCTTTCTTCAATATTACAATTTCTATTAAAATGTGGTCTACAATATGCAAAAAAATCGTTATTCACCAATCACTGTTAAAAATATTCATCATATATACTTGTCCTTATGAGATCGTAAGCCAGAAGTTAACTAATAAAATGACGTAAAGTACCTAAAGTTGGGATGGTGTCCGTGAAATTTTTTTTTAAAGTGGGGGTTCGCGGAGTACATACGTTTAAGAACCTCTCAGCTAGATGAATGACACAGATATTCACCAGCTAGATGAATGACACAGAGAATCACCAGCTAGATGAATGACGCAGATAATCACCAGCTAGATGAATGACACAGAGAAGACTAGCTAGATGAATGACGCAGATAATCACCAGCTAGATGAATGACACAGAGAAGCACCAGCTAGATGAATGACACAGAGAAGAACTAGGTAGATAAATGACACAGAGAAGCACTAGCTAGATGAATGACACAGAGAATCACCAGCTAGATGAATGACACAGAGAAGAACCAGCTAGATAAATGACACAGAGAAGCACTAGCTAGATGAATGACACAGAGAAGCACCAGCTAGATAAATGACACAGAGAAGCACTAGCTAGATGAATGACACAGAGAATCGCCAGCTAGATAAATGACACAGAGAAGCACTAGATAGATGAATGGCATATATAACTTAATTGTTCACAAAGATAAAATCATTACATTGCACATAGAAACACCAAGAATCCATGGCGCAGGAAAAAAAAAAAACTGATCAATGTCGAACACAACATATAAACATAAGCTTGCTAACTAAACAATGATAGTTACAACTTACACTTAACAAGACTATTAAATCAAAGATTTATTAATGATAAAGATTAAATTAAACGCAAAATGTGTTTCATTAAATATATGTCTCTGTATAGGCGTGGAGTTTACACGATGAAAGATGTGTGAAATTTATTCTTCTTCATTGTTTACTTTCTATTACAGCCAAAGATTGTAGGGGAGCCAACCAGTTCCGGTGCCTTAGTGGTATCTGCATTTCGATTACTCGGAAATGCGACTCTGAGATTAATTGCGAGTACGATACGGATGAAAAAATTTGCCGTAAGTAAAACAAAACTGAGAAAATAGACATTGGTGTTTAAAACTAGTAATGACAAAGTAAAATAACGTAAGCTACAGTTCCTTAAAATACATAGCATACATTCGCAGCTAAAAATGTTTCTGTATTTTTCTATCCTTCTGTTTCTTTTAACTTCCTATCTACCGTCTATATATCAACATGTTTATATATATATATATATATATATATATTTATCTATATATCTATCTATATATATATATATATATATATATATATATTAGGGTGGGTCAAAAAAAATTTGTTTTATTGAAACATTATTAAAAAGTTGTTACATCATGGTAGTACATGGAATATGTACAAATATTTGAAAACTAAATAGTTTTACTACTCCCAACTTTTGTTCGAAATTTTTACTAAATTTACTATGAGTTTTTTGTGACTGAACATGTTAAATTTGTGACCTAGGTTATTCAAAAAAGAAATGATATGCATATAAAATTTGTGTTTTATCTTTATAACCTTTTTTATGAATAACTAATTAGTTCAGACAACTGGGATAAGCATTGCACCCATTTTTCTCTCAATATAACTGGTGTACCATGTATTCATTATCGGATCACGCATGGTTGTTTTATTTCATTTTTGATTAATTTTCAATTATTTTATTAAGTTCTTCTATGAATATGAGTTCTTCTACAAGAAGTGCAACTGTACATTCTGTGTTTGGGTCAGTAGCTGAATCGCCTAAAAGACAACTTCCAAACAGTGAAGATGTTTTCAAGGCTATTGGTGGATGCTTAAAATGGAACAATACAATCATAGCCTTCATTCACGAGCGCACGCATTAGCGCATGAAGTTAAACAATTATATGACCAGGCTAGTATGCCTACAAATGACATTACCAGCATAATTGTTCGAGTAAAAAGATGCAGGTGTTAGGGATAGAGGAGACTGTAAATGTCCACAATCAGTAATAATTTATGTGCTTGAGTGGGCATTTTGGGTGGATCAAAAGATGGCAAGAAATATGTTCATAGACAATGTTGACAAGCAAACAACAAAAATATTACAAAATCGACAGAAAAGAAAACATTCATTGATGCAGGGTGGCGATCAGATAGGAACCACACATGATAACGTCAATGATGAGAAAGATAATGAAATTCCAGATCAGGATGCTGAAGATGATGAACTACTTGATGCAGACTTCTCCAGCGATGAGGAATGTTCCAAATAACAAAATAGATATCAACATGAAGCAATAGGGATACATGTCTTATCGTTAAAGCTGTGTTGAAGGACTTAAACATGTTAACACCATCTACAGCTCTGGATCCAGCAAAGATGCGTCGACATAGACAAATTTGGAGAGATAGGGCAGCCAAGGAACATACTGATGAAAGCAAAGATGGTTAATCTTGATACTGATGATCAATCTATTATATTGCCTGTATTGCAAAATAACTGCTACTTTGCACATCCAGAAAACATTCTTTTGGCTGCAGTTAGGACAATGATGAAGAAATCGGAAGGTATGCAGTAAATAAAATCATAACAGCACGACATAAACCAGCTCCATGCAGAGTTAGAATTTTTCAACAAAAATGACATAATCCTGAATATTGCAGCTAAATCATATGATCAGATGATTAACTGGGATCTTTGTGCAGTGACATCCCCTCCTCTGCTGG
This sequence comes from Bulinus truncatus, assembly GCA_021962125.1. Taxonomy (NCBI): domain Eukaryota; kingdom Metazoa; phylum Mollusca; class Gastropoda; family Planorbidae; genus Bulinus; species Bulinus truncatus. Next base: position 1,127,209 of record JAGDYQ010000015.1, on the reverse strand, counting down.
AATATATTTGTGATGATGAACTTTCAAACTGTACGGACATACCTCTCGACATGGGATGGTTTTGCAAACAAAGAAATCAAGGGATGTTCTTCCGAAAATTGAAAGCAAAGCAAGTTTCCTGTGACAATCCATAAACAGTATTATTCATATGTACATTGTATATTTTGCATGAACGATTTATAGATTTGTACAATTTCATATTACTTATACCAAACACTCTAAATGTTGTAAAATGTCATACATTGGGGGGGGGGGGGGTACCTGGGTCAAAGCAAAATCATTTTATTATTAAAGTTTAAGACATTTTAATATCTTAGTAATGATATGGTGGTTTTAAAATAATTTTGTTTAAAAAAAATATTAACATATTGATATTTGTGGGTGCGGCATGCCGCCATCTTGAAATTTATGACCTTTTTGTGGCAAATATTTCTGAAATATTTATAGACTGTTTCATATACAATGTACATTTTTATAATCAGAAAAGCTTACTTTAGGGAATGTCAAAGTACTTTTTTGATAATGTAATAAATACATTTTTTATGAATTTTTAATTTTTGTATGGTGAAATTAAGCAAAAAATGCTAATTTTGAAAATTTAAAATGAAAAAAAAAGGACTTAAAATTTCTTGAAAAGCCTCTGACATTCTATAAATGCACCTCTTCTACATAAAAAAATAGAAGTTTTATCACAATCAGACATGTGGTTTTTGAGATTTTCTTGCCATAGTGAAGCAAAATGTCAAAAATATTTTTTCAGAGAAAAATGACTTTTAAGTTTTTAAATTATTGAAGTTTCTGAATGAGTAACATTATGAAAATACATTTTAATTGATCTAAAAAATTTTGTCTGCAATATATTTAATTCGTAGTTATTATTGACATGTTTCAGTATCTAAAAATGTAAAAAAAAAAAAACATTGTTTTTTTTTAGACATAGTGCATTTTTTTTTCGCCCCGTACCCCCTTGAACTAAAAGTTGGGAGTGGAAGACATTATCTGATTTTTACAAATTTTACATTTTTACAACCAGTAGGACCATAGGCAACTTTTTGAATATGTTTCAAATTCCCAACTCCAAAAAATATTTTTTTTGACCAACCATAATATATATATATACTAGTTGAAAAGCCTGCTGAAGTTGGCTGCTACCTGCGATATAATAAAAAATCCTTACTGTGTTTAGATTTCCAGTTTTGGAATTCCCCAGACTATTTTTAGGCGAGCAAGCGGAAGGGATACACGCGGTCGGTCTATATATATATATATATATATTTTTTTTTTCAAATAACACTGAAAATGCAAAATTTACACCCCATAAAATCTATAGCCTATATATAAATACAAAAGGACTTGTTTCTTTGCAACAGTTATTGGTATTTTTTATTAATGATCAGCTGCTGGCTGCACAGGACCAAGGAAATTCACTTGTCGCGACGGACAGTGTATTGCTAGATACAGAGTATGTGACAAGATTCAAGACTGTCGTGATAATTCGGATGAAACCAAGTGCCCAAAATAGCACCACCGCTACAGTCCATGCGACACATATGTACATCAAGTGTTAAAATACATCTTTTTTAACTACTCAATTACATTATAATAGTAAAATCAAAGTTACAATTAGAGCAGATTCTTGTTTTTTTTTTTCGTTTTATTTTGTTTTGTTTTCGTTATTGCCACAATTAGGCAGTACATACCAATAATATTAATAAACAGTGCAGCTTGAGCTGTACCCAATCATATTAATAAGAAGTGCAGCTTGCGCTGTACCCAAACATATTAATAAACAGTGCAGCTTGAGCTGTTCCCAAACATATTAATAAACAGTGCAGCTTGAGCTGTACCCAATCATATTAATAAGAAGTGCAGCTTGAGCTGTACCCAAACATATTAATAAACAGTGCAGCTTTAGCTGTACCCAAACATATTAATAAACAGTGCAGCTTGAGCTGTACCCAATCAGATTAATAAGAAGTGCAGCTTGCGCTGTACCCGCCGCGTTGGTTTACGTTACAGAACGAATATCATTTACGTGGAATTAATCGACAAGGAACATTGATAATCCGTTTAATTACGTACTTCTTTCACCCCCGTGCGGATTGCAGCTAATAGGAATGACTAAATAAAAACGTGTGCACATATCAGGTTAGGCTATTAGATCCAGCCTGCGCTATACCCCCAATCCTGGTGGAAGATGGTAGTGTGGTAAAGCGCTGAACTGTCGACCTGACTGAGGACAAATGTTTATTTCAGGTCATGGCTGAAGTCCCCGCTATGTCTCAGTGGTGCCTCCATGGCCATTGCACTATCCGGCTATAATTGGGATTAAACAAGTGCCCTTTTAAAACTGTCCCATGAGTGGTTTGTAGGATCTAAGAGATTTCATCTCATCCTTACAGGGATGCCCTCCCTCATGCCTAGGCACGCCGAGAGGGGGGCTGGGGGGGTCATTGCCAGGGGGCTCGCATCTGTCCATTTTTTCACGACTTTTTGTATAATAAGGGGCCCGCAATGATGTCCTGCCATGGGGCCCGTGTTGGCTCTCGGTGCCACTGCTCATGCCCTATCCCCGCTCGTTAACACAAATTTAGTTTTAATTTATTTTATTTATCTGAGTAAACACTCAGTCCATCTGCGTATGGTCCGGCCATTCTGTCACATTTAAGAATCTATCGCTATACTCGGTTCAAAAAGTTTAATCACCCATGGTTCACATTCCCAATTGTTAAAGAAAATATTACCGAATATTAAAAAAAAAAAATTCAATGATATTTTATCTTTCTCTCCTCATTCGTTGCAACATGACAAAACTTTTCTGACATCAAGAGCTACATGGTTGTTTATTAATTTCCCCATTTGCAACGACCTGCTCCGCATTTAGTTCAAATAATCAGAGGCGGATTTAATGATGGGTGCAATGGGCACGTGACCAGAGTCTCCCGTATATGTATGTGGCCCCATCGATATGTCTCAATTTTTCTAAAGTACACATCGTTTCTTCAACGTCCTGAGCCTTAACAGATTTAACTCTGTCCCTGCTAGTAATAGTAAAATCCTTGAAACAATAATACAAATGCCCCACTTTTAAATTCACTCCACACTGATCACATTAACAGACGAACGTTTTTAAAATTGTGGCAGAAGACCGATCCGAATCTGATGGCGATACATGTAATCGATTTCAAACACAATTATGGTCCCTTTAGCTATATAATTTTAACTCCTCTACATATCAAGATTAAAGTCTCTTCCGCAACGTTACGAATTGCTTTTCCGCACCTGATATTTACCGTTATGATATTAACATTCAGTGAAATTCTATTCAGATCGACGACTGAGTAGGATAGATTTTAAATAGTTACCACCACACTGGTCACGCTAACAACAATTATTATATATATATATATATATATATATATATATATATATATATATATATATATATATATATATATAAAAGCTATTTGGGCTTTGCGTTAAATCGAAAGTTAATAATTATTAATACAACAGTATTCCAGTTTAAATACAATCGTTAAAAAATGGGATCTGCCCGAAACCAAAAAAAAAAATAACCTAGCCTACCGATTAAGGCTAAGGGGATATAACTCAATGCAAAGTTTTTTGCAGGGTACAGCAAGTATTACATAAAGTCAGTCAGCCTACGTAAGATATGTTTATTGCTTTAAAAGTAATATCCCCTGATAGGATGGGTTATCGGGGCAGATGAAGTGTTGAGTTCACCTGTTTCTGTAACAACAGCATATGACAGAACAACGCCCAGCCGCCTTAGCTAATATCAGGTGCCAACACCAAGTTATACTAGGCACCTTATTGCATACGCCTAGAATGCATTGACAGAGTAAACAAGGTTGTCTATTTTATGTTTAGTAAAAATAAACCCAGTAATTTTACACAGATATTTTTTGTGTGTGTTTTTTTTTAATGAGATATTAAATTATGATAATAGATTCAATCTGAGCACTGGGGGCTTTTTTTTTCCAGAACAGTTTGAGATCCCCTTGACAAAATTTATCCTCATGGACCATTATTTGATGAAAGTTAATCAATAGGCCTACTTATAAAGAGCTTATCCCTATTTATCGGCATCGTTTTTTCATTAATATATATATATATATATTTCAGCTTATAGACATCAATAAGACCACGATCCACACTTTGACAACCACTGTAAGATACATCAAATAAATGCAAAAAAAATTTTTATGAAGACTTATACTGAAATATGGACAATTAGAATTCCCTCCCCCCCCCCACTCCACCAGCTTCTAATATGAACGCCCAGGCCCGTAGCGTGGGGGGCAGGAGAGCCGCCCCTCCCTGCGTTTTGTTCTTCTTAGTAAAATGTATTACCTGCCTCTCCTGCAATTGCTTGGCCCCTGCTGCTATTGCCTGGCCCCCTGCTGTAGAATATCTGGCCCCTCCTGTATTATTTTCACGCTACGGGGCTGTGAACACCTCTTTCCTAACGGACCATTTCCCCCTTAATATTAGAACAGATCAGGCTATCATGCCAAGCTCACAACTGGGCCATCATTACCAAGAATCTAAATATTTTGTAGGGTCTGTTTAGATAAGCAATTGTCCCCCCCCCCTATGTGAATGATCCTGCTCCCTGTCTGTATAATTTGACTACATACTATTTTGTTCCTGGAGATGTAGTTAGTTACGATGCTGGCAGGCTTAGGGGCTAGATGTAGCTACGGTGTGGACAGTCGTTAGTTTTATCCTCGGCACAAAGTTAGTTAAGTATTGACGGTCCTATTTGCTACATGCAGAACGCTTGTTATATGTTTTGGAATAGCTATACTTACAGTAACTTAAGTCGAGGAACCTGTGTATGAACCTAGCTAAAGTGTTTTATATTGTAAACTGCACAATATTTGTTCTTTCATATGAATGTTGCTGTAAGTGTAATTCTTAGAGTTATTACAGTCAAACTAAAACTTAAGTACATCAGATTGGGCGAGTTATATCAAAACATACCATTAGACAAGACACATCTAAAAGTCATAGCATATGATTAGACAAGACACATGTGAGCATCACAGCATTTCATTTGACAAGACACATATGAACGTCATTTGACAAGACACCTATGAACATCACAGCATTTGATTTGGTAAAACACATGTGAACATCATAGCATTTCATTTGACTTATTTGAACGTCATGGGACAAGACATATCTCAACCATATTGCTATTTTAAGCTTAACGTACTTGAAAAAAATCATCTGGATGTCATACGATTATTTTATGTTTAACATACTTTAAGTTTACAGCTATTTAAAAAAAAAATACACTTTGAATACAAGTGGAGAAAAACACTATAAAATTTAGCCTAACAAACAAATAAGAAAAACTTAATTAGCATGTTGGTGAGTCATTGTGTCAATTAAAATGAGATTTGTACACGCTGCGCAATCTTAACAGCTACAAAATCTCAACAAATGCACAACGTTAATAGCTGCACAATCTTCAAAACTGCACATAGTACAATATGAGAGTTAAAAAATAGAACTCTGCACAGATAGTAAAGTTAGTGATTGATTCATTAAGATATATCTCTATTTTAGAACTTGTTCTTTATCTTTTTTTTTTTTTTAGGAATAGCCATTTTGTAGTATTAGCTGTTGTCATAGAGAAATGCGTTCTGACGCTTTGTTATTGTCACCGATTTATTTACCATTGTGATACTATTTTATTCACACTTACATATATATATATTTTTTTAATTTGTTACAATTTTTTCGAGGGGACGAATTATCTGGTAATCCAGGGCCTTTCTTAATTCCTTGGGGTTGCCTAGACAGATAATTCGTAGATAAACTTTGGGGCAGGCTCGTAGCGTGCGGGGGGCAGGGGGACCGGGCCCCCTGCATTTTGTCTGCCCCCCCCCTCTGTTTATTTGCTCTACTTAGTAAAATGTATTTACTGGATCCCCCCTCTATTGTCTGGCCCCTGCTGTAGACTTGTCACGCTACGGGGCTGCGTTGGGGTGGGGGAAGGGGTGCCTTAGGCTAAAGTACTTTGAACAGTTTTCTTTGTGCCAGAGTTAAAAAAAATGTGTACTGGTATGGCCACTTTGACACGAAAGGTAGGCCTATTGAGAGGGAACTGTTGCTTGATTTATTTTACCATATGAATGGCTCTGCTATTGCTCAACAATCTGATATAAAAAAAAATGTCTCCCAATTGATTACACAGTTACTATGTCACAACGCAATCAGATGACGCAATCTGATCTACATTTCTCGGCTTACTCTCTACAATTTGAAACCATGATACTGGTACATCTACAGCTTTAAACTTTGACTAGATCATGCTTGAAATTCTGTGATAGTCTTACTTGCTGCATGGCCAAGTGGTCCCCAATCCCCGGGCCGCGAACACGAATGTTACCGGGCCGCCCAAGTATTTCTCTGTGATTTTTCCGGTTTTTGATAGATGAGAAATAATCGTCTCCCCCCCCCCCGTGGGCCGCGGTGAAATTTTTAAACGCTGACGGTCCGTTTTGAGAAAAAGGTTGAAGACCACTGCAGTGTATGCTGTAAATATGTCTTCACACTAAACATCTTACTATTAACTAGGAACGTATTATCATATGCTGGCTGAGAATAAATATAAATTAATGGAATGAAATTCACATCATAGAAACTACAATAATTACCACGAAAACAAAATAAATAAATCCTGCATAAAGTGACAGCCACTTAATTAAACAAATACAACGCATTGTTTCATACTTCCTGTAGTACACACTATTTAAAGCATGTCATGACAGTGTTTATTGACATTTAAAAAAAAAACTGATAGTAGTTTAATATATTCTCAACGGATTAAAGAAACGAAAAAAGATACACGAAATGAGGCAAATGTGTCATTTGATACTTTTTGTTTTAATACATTCCACGGATTCTTCAGCTTCACAAGGTAAATTGCTCTCTATCTATTTATTTAGTTTGTTCTCGTACAACAGATGCTATAAAACAATGTTATTATTTAAAATTAAGTTTCAATTAACATCAAGTGAGTCTTTAAATATCTTCAACAGACAATGCCTGTGGTTTGGGTGATTTCTGTACATACAAATGTCACTGTGACAGGCCGTGTGATGGTACAGATGGACTATGCCCAAAAAGCTCCAAGTGTGTTACAGGATGGTTCGGTCTTAGATGCCAGTATCGTAAGTTATTGTGACAAACTACCTCTTGAAGACCAATGTACCTTATTATGGAGAAAAAAATATCTACGTATTCAATTCTCATTATATCTACTAATCGTTCAAATTCGCGATGATAAAAAGTTCATATACAATTGCATTGACAATTTGGATCATAAATACCAGAACATTGTAGATTTTTTCTGGCAATATCTGGGAACAAAATGTTTCATGATGAAAAATACAATGGTAAACAAGCAACTCGTAATGTATTGAATACGTTTAATTAGAAATTACACCTTATTCCCTCAATATTTTTTGACCCATAGAAAAAGATTTATGACTGGCATTTTTTCGTCACGTGTCGACCTTTTAGTAATAATAATTCTAAAAGTTCTCCAAAGGGTCCGTAGAAGAAAGAAATCGATCAAAGAGTAAATCTCCAGATCGATCAAAGAGTAAATCTCCTGATCGATCAAAGAGTAAATCTCCTGATCGATCAAAGAATAAATTTTCAGATCGATCAAAGAGTAAATCTACAGATCGATCAAAGAGTAAATCTCATGATCATTAAAGAGTTAATCTCATAATCAATCAAAGAATAAATCTCATGATCAATCAAAGAGTAAATCTGATGACCGATCAAAGAGTAAATCTCATGATCAATCAAAGAATAAATTTTCAGATCGATCAAAGAGTAAATCTCACGATCGATCAAAGAGTAAATCTCACGATCGATCAAAGAGTAAATCTCACGATCGATCAAAGAGTAAATCTCACGATCGATCAAAGAGTAAATCTCACGATCGATCAAAGAGTAAATCTCCGACTGCATCGCGTTAGTCACCAGATTCGTCAACAGTTGGTTTGACTAAGCTGAAACCAGTTTAAGATCTTCGATTTTTTGGTTAACAACAATAGAGGCATCACGGGAGATATAGCGGGAATTCTTTTTCAGGAACTGAAAAACATTCCTGTTTCAATATTACTGATGGCCTTGTGGTAAAACGCTCGACTGTCAGTCTGAGTGTTTCGTGCTCAATCAAAAGTGAGGAACATATCATGATTTAAGTTCCCGCTATATCTCCAGTTGTTAACTCTGGATCCTATGATTGATAGTAGTTTTGTTACATCTGTTAACTCCATAAATAAATGAATAATAGTTTCTTATAAGTGCCGTAATTTGAAAAAAAAAAAACATTGTATTCAAATATATTTCAGTTGGAAGTTAATAAATTTTAGTAAGGCAATATGCAAACAATTTTTATTTCAACGTAAATGTTTTTTGTAGTCGATCTGGTCACGGTAGATGGCGCAATTTTAACTATGAATCCATCACAAGAGTACACAGGCTGGTTGACCGACAGGGACGACGTGACATGTAATACTGACCCACATCTTAAGTCAGTAACTGTGACCTGGAATAGAGCGTACCCTTTGACCTGGATAAGGATTAGTATGTCTAGCTTTGGTAAGCTGTGTATATAATGTCTTAGATTTAAATATCTATCTTTATTTAACTATTATTATATCTCTCTAAATCTCATTATATCTCTTAATCTCTCTAAAATCTCTTTATCATCTACATATTTACTTATCAACATACATTGATGCCCATGAATGCTTTAAGAAACTGATTAGATTATTTTACATATGTTGTATGATACATTCATTTTACACTACTGGACGCTTCTTATTTAACGAACCCATATAAAATTATATATATATATATATATATATATATATATATATATATATATATAAACATATATTACATTACAGGAGTTTGGACTAGTATTAATTTCGAGTACATGTCATCACAAAAAGTTGGTAAATGTCATATTCGAAGGATTTCATATATAAGTAACAATACAGCAGACATCAGATGCATAGATGACGTTTTAATACAGAGTTTGACTATCAGTGGGAATATTACGTCACTTTGTTCAATGTACATAAATGGAGGTTAGAATTTAAAAAAAAATATCCGTCATCTTATGTAGGCGATGATTTAAGTACCCTACTTTAGATGTGCTTCATATAAAACTACATTTGCACTCTTATATAAAACTCTACATTTGCACACTTATATACAACTCTACATTTGCACACTTATATAAAACTCAACATTTGCACACTTATCTTCCATTTATAATAAATCACTTAATAGCTTAAAATGAATTTTTCCTAACATAAATATTAAAATGAATAAATAATTAAAACTGATTTTTTTTGTTTCCAACGTAAATACTTTTAAAATAAAAGACTTTGGTCGCAAAAGTCAAACAAAAAAAATACCATTTCAGTTTAATTATTGTTTGCATGCTCAAGAAATTTAATTGTAAATCGGTTTGTTTGAGATTCTTAGATACATTCTTTCATCTCATTCCTGGTCTTTTGTTTCGCAGGTAATTCCAACGCCGTTAACCTAGCTTATAAAGTTTAGAATTTATAAATTGAATGTTTTGACCAATTCTGCAGGTAGGAACATTGCCTATAAGCAGACAGCAACACAGACCTCCACGCACACTGAAGCTTCTCTCAAACGTCCTGCTAGCCTGGCTGTTGATGGGAACACCGATTCTGATTACTACAAATTGAGTTGCTCGCATACTGGACCGTTGGACTACACACCTCGATTTGAATTGAAATTACAAAGTGCTTATGTTGTGAACCGATTCGTACTGTACAATAGAGGTGCATTGTCATATCAGTTTATGTGTTGTTGAAACATTAATACATGCGTGAACAGATACAGGGCCGGACTTAATAGATGTGAAACCCGAAACATGACACATCCTTGCTGCACTCATTAAAACAATTGCAGCGTGTAATAATAACTTTAATTCGAGGCACCTTACCATAAGGATAAAATGTAGCACGATAGCTGCAATCAACAAATCGGACTCAGACCGCTTTGCACACAGACATACACACATTGTCAATGGATATTTTACCAATGTAATTAATTAGTGATTTATTGATATCAATTTTCTAAACGACTCCATTATATTACAATTAAAAATAACAATACAGGACAATCCAGGATATTTCTTGTTTATCACCAATACAAAAAAAAGTACAGTACAATATAATATAAGTACAATAACTAGTGCTTTTGGTTGTAGTCTTCCAGGCCATCCAGGGGACATCACTTGGCTGTGTCCATGTAAGGTCACAAGACGAGTTATCGTCTCGAGCGATTTTTCATTAACGATGGAGCGAAATCAAGTAGCTTGTGTTCTCTCTACAATATACTATCAGATTCAGCGTGAGAGGGTCCGCGTTGTACAGGGGAGGAGGGACGGCAGACGGTTTTAATCAACTTTGCCAAGATGTCCTTGACAGTGGGCAATAGATTTAGTAACGTACTAAACAAGACGACTCAATACTTTATCGTAATAATAATAATAATAAAATGCTTTAGTTTAATGGTACAAATATTATGTTCTTCGCTTACTTGGTTTAATTAATACATTTTTTTAGACAATCAGTTGGTTTTACTCCCGACTTGACCAAAAGCGTTACCTACGACAGAAAGTAAAACCAGCTATATTTTATTTTTTAACTGGCAAACTAGTGTAATATTGAAGATTTAAGGTTTTAAAAAAATAAAATTAGATAGCGTTTGATATTCAAAATAATTCATGGTATAAAAGTAAACGCAGCACCGATACTGATTCAATCCACCATTTGTAGACCCCCCCCCCCAACCAAAAGACGCATCGCAACTTCGTCACCGCGAGAGCGGATCCCGTTGATACTCAAAAAAAAATATAATTTACAAATCTAGAGAAACAATTAACGTAAAACGAATTTCCTACGTATCTAGCCAACAATTTCATTCTAATTATAAAGTACTAGTAAACAAAGGCCCGGTACTCGGACCGGCTATTAGGCACGCAGTTGGAGTTGAAATTGTGATATATATTTGAGCGTGTTAACAATCAGTCTATATACAAAAAATAGCATGTCTATGTACTCGAAGTGGCCCCAAAGGACATGAACAGATTATTGTAGCCAAAACACATTTAAGGGACACTTAATAATACATCAAATAAAGTTAATATTTTATATAGTATGCAAGCGAGTATACTTTTAAGTGTCTTGCTTCTTTCTCATTAGCGCACTCTCCCCCAACACAAAGGTAACACTGATTTTTTTTTTGTAGTTACAACCGCTTGTACTTACAATTAGCCTAAGGGAGACGAAAATTTTGGAATTCCTCAGATTATTTTTAGCCGGGATCCACACAGTCGAACTGTCTACAACGTAAGACGATTATGTATTAGATTTATTAACAGAATCATTCGTACCATTTAGAAATACATTGAAAACATTCATACCATATAGAAATACATTGAAAACATTCATACCATATAGAAATGCATTGAAAACATTCATACCATATAGAAAAGCATTGAAAACATTCATACCATATAGAAATACATTGAAAACATTCATACCATATAGAAATACATTGAAAACATTCATACCATATAGAAATACATTGAAAACATTCATACCATATAGAAATACATTGAAAACATTCATACCATATAGAAATACATTGAAAACCATTCATACCATATATAAATACATTCCTTATGTTCTTTCTTCTTCCAGAACCCACTTCTGTGATTGTCAGTAAACGAATAAAAGGATTTCTTATCCAAACACATGATGACTCAAACAAAGTAGTAGGCCAGTACAAGGACAATTCTTCCAGCTACTCACTTGTGTACTACATAAATGTGAACTCTTCGAGTCCTGTAACGTCTATATCTATAAATGAGACAGAAGTTTTAACTCCTACAGACCTTCACCCGATATTAACAATTTGTGAGTTAGAGGCATACGGAGGTGAGTGTAATAAATATTTGTTCCTCATATTCTATGGGCTCCACCCTAATGTTTTTTTTTTATCCCAGGATATTTAATTCCTATTGATGCTTATCATAAATACTCAGCCAACTGGATACTTCAAAAAAAAAAAAAACAGCAGCCGACATATTTCTGGATTATTCTATTATGTTTTATTATATTGTTGCTTTAATATTAACTCTCTCTCTCTATTTCTCTCTCTCTCTTTCCCTCTCCCCCCTCTTTCCCTTTCTCTCTTTCTCTCTCATTTTCTCTTTCTCTCTCTCCCTCTCTTTCTCTTCTCTCTCTTTCTCTTCCTTTCTCTCTTTCTATCTCTACCCCCTCTCTCTTTTTCTGTCTCCTTTTTTTCTCTTTTTCTCTTTCTCTCCACCCCTCTCTCTCTCTTTCTCTCTCTATTTCTCTTTCTCTCTCCCCCTCTCCCTGTCTCTATCTCTCCCTCTCTTTCACTTTCTCTCTCTTCCCCCTTTTTCTCTTTATTTCTCTCCTTCTCTCTTTCTCTTTCTCTCTCTCTTCCCCCCTCTCTCTCTCTCCCCCCCTCTCTTTCTCTCCTTATTAGGCCAAATAATTAGGAGGTAATTTTTTGCTTTTAAAAGAGAAATAAAAAAAATAAAAGAATCAAAAGCCAAGAAAAAACAAGAAATGTTCGACTATCTTTCTTTGAACTACTACAGAGAATTAATTAAATTGGAAGATAATGTTTGAAGATGCCATTCTTGATTCACAAACACACAAACTCGGAAAGATTATACAGTCTAATTATATTATTTTGTTTCCAATAAACATAAAACATCGTAAACAAAATTAAATGATGTTTCAGACTTTCTGTCTCCTATGACATAAGACATACCTGCATACACATATTTTATTAAAGACGTAATTTTTGGCTTAATATTTTCTTTCAGAATGTCCACCAGGTCGATGGAGTCTCCCATGTACAAGACAGTGTAACTCTTCATGTCCAACCAGCTGCCATATAGACGATGGATCCTGTGGTTCAGTATGTGTTGGGTACAGAAATCCACCTGATTGTACTGATGGTACTTATTTCCGTCTTTTCTTTAATTTCAATTAACTATTATGTATATAAGATATTAGGTTGACATCTAAGGTGCCATTACATTATTTTGATATTTTGTAAAACTTTTTTTTTTTTTTTTAATTAAAAAAAATCTAGCTACCAGACGTTTATGAGTTAATGGATCAACCCAATCGCATAAATATTTGTTTGCTTATAGTAATATATGTATTTGCTGCGGTCTATTATTATTAATGCAAATTTAGTAAACCAGTACAGATCTAACAAAATGTGGAATTCGTCTCCATTTTTTTAGATTACAATTCATTTATTGATCCAATTCTTTTTACAATTCCAGTTGATGATTTACGTATAAGCTACATAAGCTATAGCTTAGGTCTCTCACATTTTGTGAGCAATTGTCATAGATACTTAAATATTTCAAACTGACCTATAATAGCAGGACTTATAAAGGACTTATACTGGGCACCGTATTTCAAATAACTTAGGACCTTATCAAGTCTACTAAATCCGGCACTGTACATTTCGAAAGTTTTCTATTATTTTAAAACATTTGTACACATGTATATTTTGACTTTGAAAATAATCCTAAAACGTAACTGCTTAGTCTAGAAAACGGTTATGTTGACGCCGTAGAGACGTAACTAGTTTATAATTTTCATCAGTACTGTCTTATTTGAACACTTTCAGCGACGATTTTCATGATATCGCAGCGAATTCTGCGCAAATGTTACCGGAAAAAAAAATGTAAATACTATTTGCAGCAACGCATTTATATTTATTATTAGTGAACATTAAAAATGATACAAAAATTTAGTTTACTACCTTAACTCAAGAAAGGAAAAGAATTATTGTTTGAAGTCTCTGTACTATTTGTATAAAGTTTTTGGTGATTTGTTTAAAACTTAATTTTTTTACATTCATCCCCCCCCCCCCCCTAGGCTGGAAATGGATCTTCCATGTAAAATCTTCGCTACCAATAGGCTATAACTGTGTTCAAGTACACTGTTTCATGTTTATCTTGTCTTTTCCAACTACAGGTCGCAACATCCACGTGAGATTGACAGTAGGCCTATGTAACTCATGAGTCAAATATATATCGATGTTTACAATGTTCTGGTCACAGAATGGGTTTCCAAAGAGAACCCCTTACGTAACATTAATATGTAAAAAAAGTTCCCTTAGCCCTAACGATCCATCGGGGCAGATGAAGTGTAGAATGCATCTGTTTCTATAATCTTGGCATATGAAGGGGTTGTGTGGTTAGCGCAACGCCTAGTCGCCTTTACTTCCCCAACTTAAGCCAGGTACCCATTTAAAGCTGGGTGAGCTTGTGGGACGACTTTGTACCAAATTTCACCTGGAAATATGTCCATGGTCCTCACCGAGGATCGAACCCAGGACTCTCAGGTCAACAGTAGAGTATCTACACCACTAGGCCATCCGTCCCACCATTAATATATAGTTGTATGAATTTCTTCATGCCTTTTCCACTAGAAAGTTATAAATGTTCTTAGTAAAATACATTAAACATTAACAGATCAAAGTCTCTTATTTTTTATTTTCTATATGCTGGCCTGGTATAAACGACGCTGGTCCTTTCAACCTCCACTATATTTAAATACTAGCTGTACCCTGCAAAACTTTTGCTTAGAGTTATATCCCCTTAGGCTTGATCGGTTGGCAAGGTTATGTTTGGTTTCGGGCAGATCAGATTTTTTTCATGATTGTATTTTATACTGGAATACTGTTGTATTAATTCTTTACTTTCGATTTTACGCAGAACCCAAATCGCTATTATTTATATTATAATTGTGTTACCTGTCATCAGTATAGTAAGAAGGGTACTGCGGGGATTGGGGGCCGCACAAGGCGCCGAACTTAGAAAGAGCGCTGTTAAATGTTTTTGCACTTTTCAGATTTGGAGGACGGCGAAAGAAAATTTAATTCGCATAGTGCGTCGCAATGACTAGCTACGGCTCTGTCAGTTACTGTTTAGCAGAGATCAGTCTGACTCTTGGTACTTGATTTAACAAGTTGCTGCGTTTGAGTACTACTCTAGTACATATTTGGAGTACTTGTAAACGTACTTATACACGTACATGCAACTTTGACATTTTGTACTAAAAGTCTTGCTCGCAATTTTAAATATGATGTATTTTTCCTCATACTTGAGCTATGGTTATTATTACTTGAATGGTCAGTATTTGGAACATCTAAGAGTAGCTAGGATATAGTAAACGTTTAGAATAGTTCAGTTACTTAACTATAACCTTTCATTGGAGCAAACTTTCAGTATTTTTTTTATAAACAAATCGTTTAATCGCACAATTTTTAATTTATGTTCACTCTAAAGCTTGCAGTGCTGGTAACTGGGGTATTAACTGTGGTAACAACTGCAGCAACAGGTGTGTGGAATCATCTTGTGACTCGACGTCGGGATTGTGTAAACGTGGATGTACTGGGTATAGAGATCCACCTTATTGTACCCAGGGTACGTAGACGAAAATTGTATGATTAGGTAGATTGATAAATGCTAGTTCTTTCTCTTACACTCTCACAGTTTCCTTCAAGGGGAGTAACTCTCTTTTAAAATAACATCGCACATTGAACTAATTGAAATAATTAAGTGAACTCTTTCTTGAACACTCGTAAACATTAAACATAATACATTAACCAATTTCAGATTGTAATACTGGCTGGTGGGGAGTGAACTGCAGCTCTAAATGTGCAATCAACTGCTACACCAGCGACTGTAATCATACGACAGGTCATTGTAGCTACGGTTGTAAAGGCGGTTACACACCGCCTGACTGCACGGAAGGTAAAACATTGGTCTTTATAGTTTAAATTAATAAAACAATAACACTGCATTGGCACAAGGGAAATGAAAAAAAAGAAAGATTTTCGTTCAAACAAAATTCCTTGGTATTCGATCTTGACATCTTGAAGTAATATATTGTTTATGAAAAAACGTCTAGAGATGTAAATCAGCCATGAAATCACTCAAAATTAAACACAAAAATAAAAACTAAACGAAACATTAACTAATCAATAACACTATCAAAAATAAAAACTAACTAACGATGTTTAGCAATTGATACTAATATACGGTATCTGTAGTACGACAACTAAGTCACAAAACGATTTAAAGTAAACAAAAAAAATTATAAATATTTAAGAATTACAATTTTGGGTACTCTGCGATGTCAATAATTAGGTAATAGTAAGTTATTTATTATATAACGTTTATATTAACAGTAATTAAACATTTTTTTTCAATCAGAATTTTCTAGAGATCGCCGTCAGTTTGTTAAAGATTTTGGAGCAGGCTTCGGAGCAGGAGCAGGAGCTGTGTTGATTGCTGTATTTGCTTTGTTAATCAAAATAACTGCAAACAGGAGAAAAGCTGTTTCTTCTCTAAAAAGACCAAGTGACCAACCATGTTATAATAAACCTAGCTTTTCCTCCGAGAATGAGAATGTTTATGAAAAAATTGAACCTGACTACGAAAACAAATAACTTCAAAATTACTTTTTCAACAAAACAGTTTTTTTCTTAGATTAAAAATAAAATCGGTTTACTTTTACGAAGCTAATTATGAACCCGACTTTAAAAAAATGACTGATTTAAACATAGACTAAGAGATATAAGATCTAAAATATAATATGATATCAGAAAGAGTAAATAAATGTTAATATAAACTTCTCTTTTCTTCTTCTAAACATTCATAATAATAGCAATACAATATCTGTTTGATAAATTTACTCATCCTCATGCCATATAAAAGTGAAACATATAATTTATAGAAGGGATAAATATTAACATATATATATATATATATATATATATATATATATATATATATATATATATGTATATATATATATATATATATATATATATACAGAGAGAGAGAGAGAGAGAGAGAGAGAGAGAGAAGGAGAGAGAGCGAATAAAAGAGAAAGAAAAATAGAATGAATGGGAATATTTGGGAGTTTATTGGAATATGTAGGAGCTTATGGGAATATGTGGGAGCATAAGGGAATATAAGGAGCTTATGGGAATATGTGGGAGCTATAGGGAATATTTGGGAGCTTATGGAGATATGTAGGAGCTAATCGGATTATGTAGGAGCTTATGGGAATATGTGGGAATTTATGGGAATATTCGCCAATTGATTCTACTCCTGTTTAGTATTTGTCAATTGGGACTATAGGCTTTGTTTATTTTCAACCACGTAAGGTCAATTTTTTACGCATCAGTAAATTCTATTTTTCAATATTTGAAACAGACAATAAGCTTCGTTTTAATTTTCTGCTATACAATGATCAACTGCCATGCATAAGTAGATTCAACTCTATGTCAATTATCAAAAAAAGAGAGATAAGGAAAAAAGAGAGAGAGAGAGAGAAAGAAAGAGAGAGAGAGAGAGAGAGAGAGAGAGAAAATGGGAATATATGGGAGCTATGGTAATATGCGGGAGCATATATGAATATGCGGGAGCGTATGGGAATTTGTGAGATATATATATAAATGTATATACAGAGAGACAGAGAGAGAGCGAGAGAGAAAATGAGAGAGAAGGAGAGAAAGAGCTAAATAAGGAGAAAGAGACAGAGAGAATGGGAATTTTTGGGAGCTTATGGGAATATGTAGGCGCTTATGGGAATATTAGGAGCTTATGTGTATATTCGGAGCTTATGGGAATATGTATGAGCTTATGGGAATATTGTTTGAGCTTATGGGATCTTGTAGGAGCTTATAGGAATATGTAGGAGCTTATGGGAATAAGTAAGAACTTATGGGAATATTAGGAGCTAATAGGAATATGTGGGAGCTTATGGGAATTTTTTTATGAGTTTATGAGAATATTAGGAGTTTATGGAAATTTGTAGAAGCTTATGGGAATTAGTGGGAGCTTATGGGAATATTAGGAGCTTATGGGAATTTTAAGGAGCTTATGGAAATATGTGGGGGTTTATGGATATACGTAGGAGCTTATGGGAATATGTTGGAGCTTATGGGAATGTGTAGGAGCTTATGGAAATATGTAGGCGCTTATGGGAATATTAGGAGCTTATTGGAATATGTAGGAGCATATGTGAATATGTCTTCAGCTTATGGGAATATGTAGGAGCTTATGTGGATATAAGGAGCTTATGGGAATATGTGAGAGATTATGGAAATAAGTGGGAGCTTATGTGTGCCAATTGATTCTACTCCTGTTTAGTATTTGGCGAATTGGGACTATAGGCTTTGTATTTATTTCAACCACGTAAGGTCAAATTTTTACGCATCAGTAAATTCTACTCCTATTTTTCAAATTTTGAAACAGACTATAAACTTCGTTTCAATTTTCTGCTATACAATGATCGACTGCCATGCTTGAGTAGATTCAACTCTATGTCAATTATCAAAAAAAAAGAGAGATAAAGAAAAAGAGAGAGAGACAGAGAGAGAGAGAAAGAGAGAGAGAGAGAGAGAGAGAAAATGGGAATATATGGGAGCTATGGGAATATGCGGATGCGTATGGGACTTTGTGAGATATATATAAATGTGTACATATATATATATATATATATATATATATATATACATATATATATATATATATATATAAATATATATATATATACAGAGAGAGAGAGAGAGAGAGAAAATGAGAGACAAGGAGAGAAATCGCTAAATATGGAGAAAGAGACAGAGAGAATGGGAATATTTGGGAGCTTATGGGAATATGTAGGTGCTTATGGGAATATTAGGAGCTTATGTGCATATGTCGGAGCTTATGGGAATATGTATGAGCTTATGGGAATATTTGGGAGCTTATGGGAATATGTAGGTGCTTATGGGAATATTAGGAGCTTATGTGCATATGTCGGAGCTTATGGGAATATGTATGAGCTTATGGGAATATTTGGGAGCTTATGGGAATGTGTAGGAGCTTATAGGAATATGTAGGAGCTTTTGGGAATAAGTGGGAGCTTACGGGAATATAAGGTGCTTATCGGAGTATGTAGGAGCTTATGATAATATTAGGAGCTTATGGGAATATGTGGGAGCTTATGGGAATTTTTATTTGGAGCTTATGAGAATATTAGGAGTTTATGGGAATTAGAGGGAGCTTATGTGAATGTGTATGAGCTAATGGAAATATGTAGGAGCTTATGGGAATATTAGGAGCTTATGGGCATTTTTGGGAGCTTATGGAAATGTGTAGGCGCTTATGGAAATATTACGATTTTATGTGAATATGTAGGAGCTTATGTGAATATGTCGGAGCTTATGGGAATATGTAGGAGCTTATGTGGATATAACGAGCTTATGGGAATATTTGAGAGATAATGGGAATAAGTGGGAGCTTATGGGAATGTGTGCCAATTGATTCTACTCCTGTTTAGTATTTGGCGAATTGGGACACACAATCTGTCAATAATCTATATAAATAATCTATATAATAAAGAATGAATACAACAGTATTCAAGTTTAAAATACAATCATGAAAGAATCTGATCTGCCCGAAACCACTAAATAACCTAGACTACCGATAAAGCATAAGGGGATATAACTCTATGCAAAGGTTTTAAAGTGTACAGCTAGTAGATCCATAATTCACACTTCATCTGCCCCATTGTATCGTTAAGGGAACTTATTATTTTAGTTTTTTGTTTTTTTTATTTTGACATCACATTGTATTGCTCATATTTAGTGACGTCATCCTCGTTATAACTGATTCTTGAGTTGGAATCTCAGGTTTAAGTCCACCCAGCTACAAACGGGTACCCGACTACGTAATGGGAAGAGGCTGACCAAATAATCCCTTTATATGACCGAGTTACTGACACAGTTGAATTCTACGCGTTATCTGCCTCTATAAGCCCTTATAGGCTTAAAGGAATTTTACTTTTTTTTTTCTTTTCATATTAATGTCTGTTTTAAAATATGAACGTGCCTGTGATGAAAGTTCGGTTATCTCCACACGTGTCGAGAAAAAGAAAATTACTTCCATTTTGTTTCATTCATCAAACACGCTTTGCAACTAGTCTTGAGAAAAAAAAATAGTTTGGCATTTACTTGTAAGCATCCCTGGCCTATGCATGTTGTCGATTGTAATGCCAAAGCCAGACCACACAACTTGTATCACTGTTATTGAGCTTTTTAAACTTTCATTAACTATTTCTACGATTTCTTCATTAAAAAGTCTTTTAAATTACGTAGATCCCTAAACATTAATTTCCTGACATTTTAACGAATTCATTGTCATTAAATAAACACATTTTAAAATATTAAAAACACGCTATCAAAAGTGTTTTTTCTTTAATCTTTAAATAAGAATATATATTTCAGTTCAGTAAGATTTACATTAAAATATTAAAGGCTTCAGTTTAAAAAAAAGAGTTACAAAGTGTATGAAATAATTTCTTAGGGCGAACCTTTTTTGGGATCGCGTGTCCAAAATTCAACCAAATAGGCCTAACCACTTATTTATAGCAAAGTGCCGAAGGGCCAACACTCCAATTAAAATCAAAGGAAGGGAAGAAATATTTGTGTCTCGTGCCGACTGATATGGCTATCAGTACCGAATGTGGCACGCATGCCATAGGTTCACTACCACTGTTATAGGGGCTAGGTAGTTGGCAGGTGATGCAAATTTAAATTTTTGGGTAGTGTGATGAAATTTATAAAATTTAAAAGTACTCAATGTTTTTTTTCTGCCATATTTTTGCTTAGAGGAAATATACCATACGTCTTTAAGGAAAAATATTATTAGATTCAAATAGGTTTTTAACAAGCTCAATGTGGTCCGCAAATCCGAAAAATTGCCCACCCCTGCCATGGTATCCGAACATAACCCCCAGCGGACAAAACCCACAGCGGACAAAAAACCCCACCGGACTATCCCATACTTTTATAAAATCTATTATGTGGCCCTCATTTTTATTTTAAAAAGTCATATATAATATCTGGATGTAAATATATAATACGTATTTTAAGAGATTTCTTTTTAAAGTACCCCAATAAGCTGCATTAGCCCGTCGAGCCACAGTGGTCAAAGGTCAAATCCATTGTTAACTTATCATCAACAGGAAGCTTATCTTAACAGGTAAAACAAACAAAAGTAATAGTTTTTAGTCCAAGTTCAAGACTGGTTCTATCTAGATTCTAGCTTTTACTTTTCACGCCAGTCACACATTTTATAGCAGAAAGTAAAACAAAAGCATAAGAACCACATTGTTTGAAAGTCAATCCTTTATTTAGGTAATACAACATAGGAACATGACTATTGATAGACTGTGTTGACAAACATGATCTCTTATATTGACACAATTTTAACTTAACTCATGGTTAAGATTATTTATATAGAAGTATCAATAATATTGACTTAAATAAGATCTTAATATTTTGTGGGTTTTGTCCGCTGGGGGTTTTGTCCGTGGGGTTTTGTCTTATAATCCCCTGCCATAGCGTATAAGTCACAAATCTATAACATTATAGTCCATATGTTACTGGACGGCTATGTGGTTTATTAACTAATTTTAAGTATACCCAATTAGAACATTTTTGATGTCATTATGATACAAAATTATGAAATTAAAAACAAAGTAATTATTTATTTTTAAAAACAGTTTCAAAACCTACGTAGGCTACAAATTTTCAGATAACTTGCAATAAAAACTAAAATCTTTTTATTAAACAAACTAACATATTTTGTGTAGTAGACAAGTAGGGTGGTATTGATTTAAACAATGTGTTCATATGATGGGCATCCTAATAACAATGCGTATGCCCAATTAACATTTGCAGTATTTTACTTCTGGTTGTTATGGTCACGTGAAAAAGAAAGATTCTTAAAATTCCTGCAACTAATTGTAGATACTCAGTTTTTCTTTTAATATATTATTCTCCAATGGTTAATTTTTTTTCCTATTCTCTTAAAACTCTTGGCTTTGAGATAAGAAAATGGTTAAAGATAAGTGGATACTTTCTAGCCATGTATGCTCTCCGATGAGTGGCTCACAAACAACTAGGGAGCCCTGCCATAACATGTGTAAATGCTTCGATATAAAAGACATCACTCTTCTGTCTAATATGCTCTTTATACAACAAGCTAGTTCACACAAAAACTGATGTTTCACCAATAATTTCATACACTTTGTCATCTCTTAATTCCAGTCTGTAAGTGGTTTCGTATTCATGGCTGTCCACATTGAAAATGTCCGGTTGGTTATAGACTTGTAATTTACATTTCTTTTTACTTGACCATCTACGTCGTAAGTAGACACTCACACAAATAACGGCCTGAACAGCCAGGAGGGACAAAACACCAACGCAGACACCAATACCAAAGTACTTTTGCCAAGAATGTTCATCGGTGCTGTCTGCCTCATATGCTTTTAGAAAGTAAGAAAAACAAATATTACATTAAAACAGTGTAAGTCATTAACAAGTAGATAAGAAATATCGCTGTTTTCACTATTTTAGGGCACCTTGCATCTACTGACACATGAATCGCATCATGAACTACTGTTACATTAGCACACCATGCAACTACTGTTACATTTAGCACAACATACAACTACTGTTACATTTAGCACACCATACAACTACTGTTACGTTTAGCACATCATAATCTACAGATACATTTAGCACATCTTACATCAATATTATGAATATTCTTTTAATATTCTTTTATACTTTTCGCACAAACTTAATGCTCTTCTCTCTATCTCTTCTTGATTCCCTCTTTATTTCTTTATATTCTCTGCTAGTAACATTTGGTTTTGATAAATTTTAAAATTATACTCAAGATTTTACCCTATCTAAACTTTTTTAAGCTACTTTCAATTTTTTCTCCTCCTTCGCTAACAACTGGGTTTAAAGCTCGAAAGCCAATTTAAGTTCTCTGCTATTTAGATTTTTAAAATACTTATAAATGGTTTGAAATATTTGTTATTTGAATAGTATGACAAGATACTTGCATATTTCTATCTCACAAAAGCGTTTTTTTTTTATTTCACAGGAAATGGAAACAAAGAAAGAAGTACGTATTCTCTGCAATGTGGAAATAATAATTGCATTTGATTCATAAAATACATCTAATCTTTGAATCAAGTATTGTTTTAGTTTAAAACTGCATTGAATAAAAAAAGTTAACACATCATACAAATATAATCTGTTACATTTTTTTTTATATATGTTAGACTCACATATATTGCAATAAGCTCCATTGTAACCTTGTATACAAGAGTAACATTCACCAGATTCAGGTTTACATGTTCCAGTAAAACAATAATTGGAACACAAGTAGCTGCAGTTTGTTCCAAATTCATATTTGTCGCAAGCTGAAAATTATAAAGTTAGTTTAACAAAAACTAAATTTACAGAAAAGATGGATGTCGTATTCATAAATACAAATCATAAAATAAACAAAGTTTTCACAATTTTGTGGGATAAAGTAAAATGCGTAACTAGAAAATACAACAACATACTTTTTGTACACTCAGGCGACTGATAGCCATCTTCACAACCATCGGTACATGCTCCAGTCTGCGCGTCACACAGACCATTCAGACAATGAACGTTACACAGAGAGGTGCAATTGTTACCCCAGAACCTGTTCGCACAGGCTAAAAAATCATATATAATAATACTTATTTCCAGTGTGCGTTAAATCGAAAGTAAAGAATTAATACAATAGTATTCCAGTATAATATACAATCATGAAAAAATCGGATCTGCCCGAAACCAAAAAAAAAAATAACCTAGCCTGGCGATCAAGCATAAGGGGATATAACTCTATGCAAATGTTTTGCAGGGTACAGCTAGTAAATAAATAATGTTAGTATCAGTAAAGAAATATAAACTCCAGTAGCGAGACAAACATGTGTGGCACCCGGGGCAGACTACCGACCGACACGCCGACCCTACTCTTTTGTCAAAAAGTACTATAGTTGTGAGAACGCTGCCCATTGGTGCAATCGAGTAGTGTCAAGTCAAAAGTAAAGTGTTATCGAGAAGTGTCAAGTCCATGTAAAGTGTAATTGAGAAGTGTCAAGTCCATGTAAAGTGAGATAATATTTCCTAGATCACATAAACCACAAATGGGACTGCTGTTTTACGGTGCCCTTCTTTCACCTCCAACGTAGCCGATAGTGACATTGATATGGATGGACCACAGCAGATATAGATGTGACTTAGTCGTAGCGGCTTACCACGTGACCATCGAGGTAAATGCCGCCAAGGGAGGATCTTTACCTCTGTTCCTTCCTGTTACGGAACTTATTAAACTACACTACTACACTGTGTATGGTACATGAATAGTTTTATGTTTCTGAAGAAAGTTTGAAGATATTTAGGTTAAATGTTAAATAATAATAAAACATTGTAACTAAAATACTGTGGCAGGGGTAGCCACACTTTTGCAGTCGCGGGCCGCATCTGGCTCATAAATTAGACCGGCTGTCTGGACCAAGATCAACATACAGTGGCGCCGAGAGCCAACACGGGCCCCAGGGCATGACATCATTGCGGGCCCCTTAATAAACAATAAGTCGTGAAAAAATTGACATGGTCGGGGCGGCCGGGCCCCCTTACAGATGCGGGCCCCCTGGCAATACCCCCCTTCCCCCATCCCGCTCTCGGCGTGCCTGTCAACATATACATTTAATGTAATAACAAAAAAGTCTAGTGATGTGCTTCACTCTGAAATTAGTGGAGTCCGGATTAAACTGTCCATGGCTGTACTATTGTTTTTAGTTTAAATTAAAAACAAATTTGAATCAGTTTATTGCTTGGTCTATGAAAAACATCAATGTGTGATCAAACCAATTATTTCCAATAATTCTTAATACTAGTCCATGACATATCAGACTCACATTCTGCACAGAATTTTCCTTGAAAACCAGGCGAACAACTAATGCAAGAACCATCCACAGCATTACATTTCATATCCGTGCATATTGATGAACAATTTAAGCTGCAATTATTTCCATAAAGACCCTGTTCACAACCTTGAAAAAATATAAAAAAACAGTCTTGAAGAGTTAACATTGTTTATATTTATATGTATAACCAGATAATGATTAAAAGTAAGCATGTTTTGCTAATTTAAATCATGCGAAACCATTGCCATTCGAAAGCATACGTTTGTCAGTACTAATCGTAACTATGTAATAAAACATTGAAATACCATTATTTGAGCGTGTAGTTTAAATTTAGGTTGCGCATGACACCACATGCGTAAAAGCAGTTCAAACTAAATTTTACACAATATAAACTAGTACATATTTTCTTATACAGCTACATAAAGTATCATTAGATATTCAAAACAACAATGGAACTAGTGGTTATATTTACTGTGTGTACATCCAGGCATCATGTATCCATCACTACATCCATTAGTGCATGTTCCAGTCTGAGTGTCACAAGATCCATTCAGACAATGACCATCACACACAGAGGTGCAGTTGTTACCCCAGTAGTTGTTTGGACAAGCTGAAATGAAAACAATAAAATGCAACGCTACCATTTACAGCACAAAATAAAACACACACACTAAGCTTTTAATTTAAAGAACCATTTAAATGTACGAATGGTGCTTTTTAAATTATGTCTATCTACATGACTTTATTGAATTGGTTGAAATCTGTGGTTCTCATACTCCCATGATGTGTGACTAAGAAACATGTTTGACTTCTGCGATCCACATACAAAGAAATAATGAAATGATAAAAGAAGAGTGAAATTAATTGCATTTTCTCTCGATTAAGTAATTTTTTAAAAAAAAATGTCGTCCCACTTCAAATCAGCTTCCTATCCACTGCAGTGTTAGAGGTCCCTGTGAAGATGAGATGAAAACTCATAAATCCTGTAAACCAATAATGAAAGTGTCTTTACGGTGCCACTCAATTCTCTCCAAAATAGCCAATGGTGCGATGGACATGAAGGCACTACGGTAGATATATCCTTGTATGTTATACTTTAGCAGATCGGTTTATTTGTTCTATTCTATACATTTTTTATGCTGATGGTAATCTCGTTTTACTTTATTACCTTTTAAATGTCTCATTCATAATCGGTGGCGCTCCGTTAAAGCAATTAGTTTAGGTTTCTAAGTGCATAGTTAAAATTATCACCAAGTACATTTTACTAATTGACTTCAAATATGACCCCATGCGGCCCTCGAGGGACTCTGAGGTAGACATGTTTGCATTATAAAGATATATAATAAAGACATGCAAATAACGTGGAGAGGGAATCCTCTGGTGACTTATAGCGGGTGTAATAATTTATGCACTGAAGAAATCAAGAAGATTTTTTTTTTTAATTAAATGAGTGATTTTTTTTTTTTAAGTACAAGAAAAAATAGTTTATAAATAAGTATGTAAATTAATACTAACTA
Organism: Bulinus truncatus; assembly: GCA_021962125.1. NCBI lineage: Eukaryota > Metazoa > Mollusca > Gastropoda > Planorbidae > Bulinus > Bulinus truncatus. The sequence continues at coordinate 1,100,700 of JAGDYQ010000015.1, read as the reverse complement.
GTATTGCATGCTGGAGGGTTGGAGTTCATCTGTATTGGACACCATCCACTGTCTACAATACATGAATCTGAACACTTGGTGTCACATCTATCTGTACAGTCCAATCCCCAGAATCCATTAGGGCAATCTTTATTAAAGAAAATGTCAGTAAAGAATAAAGCCAACACTGTAAAAAAAAAAACTGCATAGTTTTATAGATTCATACTTTATAATCCATTTATATATATATATATGTAGTTATAAAAAAATATGTGGCATTTTCTTTTCTCTTCACAAGTGTGTTTGTGTTCTCGAATAAAATAAAATATACAAACTTTACAAGACAATAGTCAATGAGTTAAGTTTGTCAATTAGTCTAATTGGTCAATGGGTTTATTTTGTCAATGACTCTTATTGCTAAATGAGTCTAATTAGTCAATTAGTCGAGTTAGTCAATTTGTCTTATTGGTCAATTAGTCTTATTGGTCAATAAGTCTAATTAGTCAATTTCTTGATTTAGTCAATGAGCCTTAGTGGTCATATAGTCGAGATAGTTAATGAGTCTAATTAGTCAATTAGTCGATTTAGTCAATAATTCTAATTAGTCAATTAGTCGATTTAGTCAATAATTCTAATTAGTCAATTAGTCAAGTATGTCAATTAGTCTGATTAGTCAATTAGTCGAGTTAGTCATTGAGTCTAATGAGTCAGTAAGTCTAGTTATTCAATGAGTCTAATATGTCAATATCGAATAGGGAAACCAAAATAAAACTATATTCAAGCTCATAAAAACGTTTCTTCAAACTGTTAATTTATTTCAGGGTTAGAATTCTTGATAATTAAAAAAAAATGTTTTAGACCTACAAATAATGAAACTTATTTGGTTTTTAGATTTCACTAAATGCAGTAAAAACTAAACGTGAAGTTAAGAAAGAAATTCAAACCCCTGTGGCTGTAATGAACAGGTATTTTAGTGAAACGTTATTTGATATTTTACTTATTTAATATGAGTCATTTTACCTACCTCCATAGTAAGTTGAATAATTCACGTTATTTGACATTTTAATTATTTAATTTGAGTCATTTTACCTACCTCCATAGTGAGTTGAATAATTCACGTTATTTGACATTTTACTTATTTAATTTGAGTCATTTTACCTACCCCCATATATTTCAACCTCACAGAGGGTTAGATAAGGGTTATTGTCTTGTTCTGCTATATGTCTTTGGCTTATATTGACTTGTGATATGATACTGTTGCTGACATCATTGATCATGTATAACAGTTGAGCATTAGCATCTCGATCTTTATAACTAAAAAGTACTTCATCTTTAGAATTTAGTGCATTGAGAACAAAATAATCGATTCTTTTCCGACAGCGAGAATAACAGTCATCATCTACACACACAAAATAAGACGAGAAAAAAATAATCGATTATTTTCCGACAATGAAAACAGTCTTTATCTTCAAAAAAAGATAACGATAATACACAGTTTCTATTTTATGTACTACTTTATAAAACATATAATTTATTATGTTTAAGTTCCTGACTTAAAAAGACATATTGTTTATACATCATTGTTAATTCAACTATTTGAAAGTGGTTTATAGTAATTGTATTATTTATTTATTATTTAAATGTTCATTTTACCTCTATTTAAAATAACATAGCGATTTACAGCGAAAGAACTGTTCATTTGAACTTTCCAATAAGGGTAAAAATCACTATCGGCAGTGTGTGCACAAGATGAGACAATGGTCTCGACATTCCCATCAACTGCAAGACCAGCGACACATGTAGAGTGTGTACTCGGTTGTTCTGCTGTGCCTTTTAAAGCCACATTACGTCCTGTTTATAAAAGTTAAATAATTTAGATATATACTGATAATTTTTTCTTTTAAATATTATCAACGCTAACATAATTTTTCACTCATGATTACAGGGTTTATCAGACTGCGTCTTTTTTGTTTTGTTCTTATGGGTTAAGCAAATTTCTTGATATATTTATTTTATACGGCCTAATTATATTTTGGCATTATCATCAGTATTTATATTTTGTTCAGATAAAATAATTCTGCCTACCACCACTAATGTAAAGCTCACAAATCGATCCAACAAAGTCGCCAGCTAATGTAAACTGTTGATTGGCATTTGATTGTTTACAGTGAATGTCTACTGTGTTAGAATCTATCCGCAATAGCTTCTTGCTCAGACAAGCTACATCTTCAGATGAATCGGCTTCTTTAAAAATAATATTTAAATTCAAATCAGCTGAAAAAACAAAGAAAAAACACCAACATCAAAATTGTAGTGCTTACATATATGACCTATTATAATATAAATAACTCCAACATCAAAATTGTAGCGCTTATATATAGGACCTATCGCAATATAAATAACACCAACATTAAAACTGTATTGCTTATCTATATGACATATTACAATATAAATAACACCAACATCAACATTTTAGTGCTTACCTATAGGGCCTATCACAATATAAATAACACCAACATTAAAATTGTATTGCTTATCTATATGACATATCACAATATAAATAACACCAACATCAAAATTTTAGTGATTACCTATAGGACCTATCACAATATAAATAACACCAACAATATATATATGATGATAACAAAACTATTCCTTTTCTAAAACAGCAATCATCCGTGCGTCACTACTTTTCTAACTTCCGTTCAATATCATATTCATGTGGTACGCTGTGACAGGACCGATGGGAAGGTATACTTGACTGTAGGGACGTGATAGGTCAAAAGGACGCCACACGATTTCGTCATGGGCCCATTGGGTGGAAAAAAAAATTGCCATGAATCTCAAATAAAGTGTAATAAATACATAATGATAATTAACAGCGATCATTTGTGAAATATAAACAATATTATACTAGTTTTTTATATAATATTATACATTTTTTAACTTATATAAATCTTAAAAACAGACAAAATTATGCCGAAGTCCAATGCAATCCGCTCAAATTAGTGAGAAAGCTGCCAATCTGGGGTATTTCTTACCATAGCTCGTACTTTGCATTTAGGGCCAGAACGTCCCAGCTTTGATAAATGAATAATAACTAGTTTACATAAATCAAATTTCCATTTTTTTTGAATAATTAAACTATTTCTAGTCACATTATAGTATTATTCCTATTGAATAGTTTCATATTTAAAGTGGCGATCTGAAAATGAATTTCTTTTCAACTGTTAATATGAACAATGATTTCTATTTATGTGTTTAGGTAATCTTTTTTTAACGATATAACGTGTAGCCTTATATCTAATAACTGTATTGAATAATTGTACTATCCATATTGTAAAATAAAAAGTATTACATAAAAATGCCTATATAATGATAATTACAATCGTATAATTGTTAAAGTTTTATGTACAGCCTGTATCATCTGAAATAAAAGGTGTTCATTTACCTGTACTCCAATCGTCTGTCAAAGTCAATCTCATCCATGTAAAGGGATAAGGTTTTTCCCACGTGACATTAACTGATTGAAGACTAGAGTCATTAATGCAGGTCGTATTATCCCCATCAGAAAGCATTGAATAATACTGTGAAGGCTGGAATGATCCTTTGGTGACTATGTTTTCTATACATCAAAAAGCAAGCCAGAACAAAACATAAGTATGAAAAAAAAATTAAAACAGAATTGTTGAAATGAAGTTGTACAAAAAAGCATAGAAAAAAACAAGAAAAATCGAACTAAAAGTATAGTTTGAAATAAAATGTGATTTAAATATAATACAATAAATATTACACAGACGTTCTTAGCGACCAAGTGAAAAAAGTGAAATTGTTAGCCTTAGACAAGGACACGATTGAAAGCTCTAGGCGAGGCACATTTTGGGGCATACACAAAGACAAAATAGGGAGTACAGGCTGAGGTACTTTTGGGGGCATATACATAGACAGAATACGGAATAAGGTAGATTTGAGAAAACTATGTTAAGCCTGAATACTGCAAATATCGATCTACTAACAAACTATGTTAAGCCTGAATACTGCAAATATCGAGCTACTTACAAACTATGGCCTCTATGAAGGCCCGTAAATAAAACAAAAAAAATCACCTACCCCGGGGAAATCATATGGCGGGTAAATTAAAGGTTAAGACAGAGGGGGGGAGGAGGTTCATAAAAGGGGGAGGGGGCGGGCTATGAATCCACCTTATTCTCTATGCGTAAAACTGACTCCGAATTCTTGAAAAAAGTTTTTCTTTTATTGTAAATGAATGATGATATTCTATTATATTTTTGAAGAATGTACCGAAGAATGGCATTCTGTTAGAAGACAAAATGTACTCACGGTATTGACATCTTAGGCCGAACCAACCACTTGCGCAGGTTCCGTTGAATAAACAAAAGCCTTCGGCGTCGCACTCTGTTGTACAGTGACACTTGAAACTACCACTTGGCCCAAACCAGTCATAGCCTACACACACACACACAATATAATAGATATTACAACTAGGAAAATAATAATAATCAATAATTTACACAAAATCAACTCTCCACGCAAACACAGTGTCAGACAAACAGATAAAGGTACAGTTGTGTGTACAGGATCTTGTTAGGCCTCTAATTTAACTCCTTCGTTTATACCTCATAATATGTACGCATTCTTTAAGAACATCCTAACTGCCTCTTGAACACCACGCAGGAAATGACACTTGGGAAAACACTCGCTAATACACAACAGCGAACACTTCAAATATCCAATCAGTAATAGGAACAATGTATTTATAAAAACAAAATAACTTTAATTCATCAAAACTATAAAAAAAATGATGACAAAATAATAATAAAGTCAGGACAAATAGTATAGTCACCAACGGCCCAACTTTTACAGTAGTCAATTAGCACCTGTCCAAAAAGATAAACTCTTTATTGTAGGTTAACTCCCTTCTCCACGTTCACCTACAACCACCTTCCCTCCTACCCCCCCCCCCGATCTCCTCACCCAAATACAGCCAAACTCCACTGGTCACACTGGTCACTCCGGTGGTCACTCTCCATTCACGACTTTGATCTTACAACCTTTCACCACGCCATGCCGTTCAAACACGCTAACTGATCTAACACTGTTCTCACACCCACATAAAATATTCCGGCAGCAGATATCCTGCTGCGAAACTCATAAATTATACACAACACAAACATATACATTTAGCTGAAAAATTCCTTCATGAGTGTTAACTTTAAAAAAAAATCCTATCTCGTTCTGTAGCATACGTAATGATTACTTTAGGTTTTGATCCCAAGCGTTGTATGTTAATGGTTCTAATCCAAACTTGTCTACTCACTAACCTATTTCCTTGTCGGATGGTGTTTTCTTAGTCTTTGCACTCTGGACTATGATATGGGCTAAAACGACACTACAAAAACCGTCCATTTAGTGATTTAAAGAGTTTATAGGAATAAGTATTGTTATTAAAATAGCTGTGCCAAAATATTGGACAACTGTGGTCGAGTTAAAATAAGAATCACAAACTACTATCAAATTTCAATGAAGTTCATTTGATATTTTGATTATGACGATACATATGACATTGGTGCCAACTACCTTCTTAAAGAATTATACAGAAGATATTTATAAATTAAAATTTTACTAAATATTAGGCAAATATTGAAAAGTGTATATGTAAATAAATCAAGATCTATTTTTTCTAACATTTTATGACATCTGGACTTCTCCAAAACTAACTAGATATAGGCATAAACAGAAATAGGCAAATCGGTCTCATAGCCCTAGCGCCAGAATCACATTTAAGACAGTGTTATGTATAATGTTACCCCTAGCCAAGACAGTGTTATGTATAATGTAACCCCTAGCCAAGACAGTGTTATGTATAATGTAACCCCTAGCCAAGACAGGCATGGCCTTGGAAGTGCAATAGTTAAATAGCCCTACATAAAGTTTTGCATAATGTCTCAACACAGTAATGTACTTATTAGTTGCAACACTGACCCACATTTCACGCTTCACTTGTCATAAAAGATCGTGATAAATATACGGGCAGAGGTTTGTGCTAACGTTGAAATCATTCAGCTGTGGACAAAAAAAAACGAATGCATGGGCCGTGCATTTATAAATCGTCGACAATTCTAAACGCTTTTTATACGCCCTCTTGTGTACAAGTCTTAACCTTTCGGTGACCCCCCACCTTTCCACCCTAAAAAAGAATATGTGCAACTTTTTACCCAACCTTACCATACATCAAACCAAGTGAATCAACTTACCATACATCAAACCAAGTGAATCAACTTACCATACATCAAACCAAGTGAATCAACTTACCATACAACAAACCAAGTGAATCAACTTACCATACATCAAACCAAGTGAATCAACTTACCATACAACAAACCAAGTGAATCAACCTTACCATACATCAAACCAAGTGAATCAACTTACCATACATCAAACCAAGTGAATCAACTTACCATACATCAAACCAAGTGAATCAACTTACCATACAACAAACCAAGTGAATCAACTTACCATACACCAAACCAAGTGAATCATCTTACCATACATCAAACCAAGTGAATCAACTTACCATACAACAAACCAAGTGAATCAACTTACCATACACCAAACCAAGTGAATCATCTTACCATACAACAAACCAAGTGAATCAACTTACCATACAACAAACCAAGTGATTCATAATGAATGTAACACACACACAACAAATATTTTAAAAATAGCAAAAAAATAAATACCATAATTTACATATGAAAGTTTTTGTTTTTTTTAATCATGCTCCTCCCCCACATACACACTAGCTGGCTGTACGTGGGGGGGGGCATTTCATCCAAACCCACCTGTCCCCCACATAATTTGAACCATCCCCACTCGCTCACACTTAAGTCTGTTCCATCCATACCCGCCCTCACCCGTACATTTGCTCTTAATGTCAACACATTTCTTTCCCATGTCCAGGTACAAAGTTAAATTCAAACTAAAAAATAAAATTAATCAGAAACAGTGATACAACATTAATAAAAAAATCACGCTTCAACAAATCCAACTGATCTGAGTACTAACAAAATAATATGTTTTCATCCCATTGTGGCGTCATAGATATAATGCTGAGTGAGACCGTAAACATATATATGAAACATTTTATATTTCCACACTACATTTATACAATAAATAACCCCAGAGAATGAATACCGTTTCTCGCGACACCTTGGTTTAATCATAGGTATCGGTTTATAGATTTCTAATTATCAATCAGGCACAAACACAGGGGATATTTATCATCAGTCATGACCTACTTTTACTGTCCTTACAATTCGTTTGTCTATCTATCTATCAATCATTTTATCTATATATTTGTCTATCTATCTATATATGTCTAATGTCTATCTGTCTATCAATCAATGTATCTATCTATGTGTCTATCTATCTATATATGTCTATCTTTCTATTTCCAGTGTCCTAACACATGGGCTGCTTATTCACAACCAATAGTAATAAACACTGTACTTCAATTCTAAAATCTGAACAACACTGTCAGGAAGATGTCTAATGGACTCAACTGTAAATAATTATATTTGTTGACGCAATAAATGGACGAACTCAAGTGACAAAGGTGGGATACGCTCAAGTGCTCCAATTACACTATCTAATAATAGAAACTGATCCCATAAATACTGTGAGTTTCGCTTTAGTTGGGGAAAGGGGAACGACATGTAGATTACATATATATTAGTATAATATTTAACATAGTACAATAGCTCATTAAACAGTACTATATTATCATAATTAGTCGAGTAATTGAAAATATGGATCTGTTATGGGTCAGTCGTGTTTCTTCTCAGACATGCAACATATATTCAAATTTTCCGCCATATTTTAAAACACTTTGAAATATTGCTTTCTATTTCAGTCAATAGCTGGAATTATTTTATTACACTACCGATATTAAATACAAGATAACGTTATGTTGATAATAAGTCTTGAAATATTGCTTAGAACAAATAGTTGATGTACTTATTTCTCTCATCTGTATGAGTCTGTTTTGATACATGTAGTGATAAATCATGTTGGTGTGTTAAAATATCTTGGTCTGAACATTTTGTTAAAACAGTTGCTGAGTGAATGGTATGTACACTTTTTACAGGTCAATATAAAAAGTAACACTTCTGTTGAAATGTATGCATTTTGTTTACTTTTTCTTTTATAACGCAAATAAAAAACGCACTAGTTTAATATACTCATTTTTATATGTATCTTATCAAAGTTATACACAGATTATGTTTTTTTTTCGTTATTTCACTTAAGCTAAATAAGACAATTTAAAATCGGACCATAATCTGTGAATAGATATATATATATATATGATTGGTTCTAAAAACGATTATTAAATGAAGAATCAATCAATGATAGTTTACTTTCTGAAATAATTATAAATAAAGTATCAAATATTACCTTGGCTAGTCACACTAGTAAAAATTGAAAATAAAATATATGAACACAAAAGCATTTTTAATTATTAAACTTGTTATTTAACACTTTAATACAAGTGCCATCTAAATTATTAATAGTTAAAATATTACTTTGATCCTTAAATTGTAATACTTAGTTTAAAAAAAAAACAACAGTTTTTAATCCAGGAAGTATTATTTTTTTACGAAATTGAAAGTATGAGATAAATACCTTTTAATGCAAACGTAAGGTGATTTTTCCCACTTTATATTTTTTTCAATAGATCTCTTGCACTTGCATAGTGTCAAGGCTTTCTTAACAGACGTTTGGGTAAAGTGAGGGACAAATTTAAAAGGCTCCATGACTGTAAACAGCGTGCATTGATTGTAATGAAAGGCTGATTGT
>JAGDYQ010000015.1:1074294-1091344 GCA_021962125.1 Bulinus truncatus | reverse complement strand
CCCCACATATTTCCATAAGCTCCTTAAAATTCCCATAAGCTCCTAATATTCCCATAAGATCCTACATATTCCCATAAGCTCCAAAAAATGCCCATAAGTTCCCACATATCACCATAAGCTCCTAATATTCCCATAAGCTCCTACATATTCCTATAAGCTCCTACACATTCCTAAGGCTCCCAAATATTCCCATAAGCTCATACATATTCCCATAAGCTCCGACATATACACATAAGCTTCTAATATTCCCATAAGCGCCTACATATTCCAATAAGCTCCCAAAAATTCCCATAAGCTCCTAATATTCCCATATGCTCCTAATATTCCCATAACCTCCTACATATTCCGATAAGCACCTTTTATTCCCATAAGCTCCCACTTATTCCCATAAGCTCCTACATATTCCCATAACCTCCTACATATTCCCATAAGCTTCCACATATTCCCATAAGCTCCTAATATTTCCATAAGCTCCTACATATTCCCATTATATTCCCATAAGATCTCTTTTATTCCCATAAGCTCCTACATATTCCCGTAAGCTCCCAAATATTCCCATTCTCTCTGTCTCTTTCTCCTTCTCTCTCATTTCTCTCTCTCTCTCTCTGTCTCTCTGTTTCTCTCTCGCTCTCTCTCTGTCTCTATGTATATATATACACATATATATATATCACACAAATTCCCATACGCTCCCGCATATTCATATATGCTCCCGCATATTACCATAGCTACCATATATTCCCATTTTCTCTCTCTCACTCTCTCTCTCTCTCTCTCTCTCTCTCTCTCTCTCTCTATTTCCTTATCTCTCTTTTTTTTTTTGATAATTGACATGGGATTGAATCTACTTATGCATGATCATTGTATAGCAGAAAATTGAAACAAAGCTTATAGTCCGTTTCAAAAATTGAAAAATAGGAGTAGAGTTTACTGATGCGTAAAAATTTGACTTTACGTGGTTGAAAATAAACACAAAGCCTATAGTCCCAATTGCCAAATACTAAACAGGAGTAGAATCAAATGGCAAATATTTCCATAGGCTCCCACTTTTTTCCATAAGCTCTTACATATTCCCATAAGCTCCTAAATATTCCCATAAGCTGCTACATATTCCATTAAGCTCCCACATATTCCCATAAGCTCCTACATAATCCCATTAGCTCCTACATATTCCTTTAATGTACTACATATTCCCATAAGCTCCCAAATAATCCCATAAGCTCCGACATATTCTATAAGCTCCTACATATTCCCATAAGCTCCAACTTATTCCCATAAGCTCTCACATATTCCCATAAGCTCCTTCATATTCCCGTAAGCTCCAAATATTCCCATAAGTTCCTATATATTCCCATAAACTTCTACATATTCCCATAAGCTCCCACATATTCCGATAAGCTCCTACATATCTCAATAAGCTCCCAAAAATTCCCATAAGCTCCCAGATATTCCCATAAGCTCCTACATATTCCAATAAACTCCCAAATATTCCCTCTATCTTTATTTCTCTTTTATTTGTTCTCTCTCCTTCTCTCTCTCTCTCTCTCTCTCTCTCTCTGTATATATATATATATACATATATATATATATATATATATATATATATATATATATATGTTAATATTTATCCCTTCTATAAATTATATGTATCACTTTTATATGGCATGAGGATGAGTAAATTTATCAAACAGATATTGTATTGCTATTATTATGAATGTTTAGAAGAAGAAAAGAGAAGTTTATATTAACATGTATTTACACTTACTGACAGGGGCGCCGAGAGCCAACACGGGCCCTAGGGCATGACATCATTGCGGGCCCCTTAATAAACAATAAGTCGTGAAAAAATTGACATGGTCGGGGCGGCCGGGCCCCTTAAAGATGCGGGCCCCCTGGCAATGACCCCCCCCCTGCTCCCCCCCTCTCGGCGTGCCTGCTTACTGATATCATATTATATTTTAGATCTTATAGCTCTTAGTCCATGTTTAAATCAGTCATTTTTTTAAAGTCGTTTTCATAATTTGTTTCGTAAAAGGATACCGATTTTATTTTTAATCTGAAAAAAATTGTTTTGTTGAAATAGTAATTTTGATGTTATTTGTTTTGGTAGTCAGGTTCAATTATTTCATAAACATTATCATTCTCGGAGGAAAAGCTAGGTTTATTGTAACATGGTTGGTCACTTGGTCTTTTTAGAGAAGAAACAGCTTTTCTCCTGTTTGCAGTTATTTTGATTAACAGAGCAAATACAGCTATCAACACAGCTCCTGCTCCTGCTCCGAAGCCTGCTCCAAAATCTTTAACAAACTGACGCCCATCTCTGGAAAATTCTGATTGAAAAATAAATGTTTAATTACTGTTAATATAAATGTTATATAATAAATAACTTACTATTACCTAATTATTGACATCGCGGAGTACCCAAAAAAAATGTAATTCTTAAATATGTATATCTTTTTTTGTTCACTTTAAATCGTTTTGTGACTTAGTTGTCGTACTACAGATACCGTATATTAGTATCAATTGCTAAACATCGTTAGTTAGTTTTTATTTTTGATAGTGTTATTGCTTCGTTAATGTTTCGTTTAGTTTTTTATTTTTGTGTTTAATTTTAAGTGATTTCATTGCTGATTTACATCTCTAGACGTTTCTTCATAAACAATATATTACTTCAAGATCGAATACGAAGGAATTTTGTTTGAACGACATTTTTTTTTCATTTCCCTTGTGCCAATACAGTGTTATTGTTTTATTAATTTAACTATAAAGACCCATGATTTACCTTCCCTGCAGTCAGGCGGTGAGTAACCGCCTTTACAACCGTAGCTACAATGACCTGTCGTATGATTACACTCGCTGGTGTAGCAGTTGATTGCACATCTTGAGCTGCAGTTCACTCCCCACCAGCCAGTAATACAAGCTGAAATGGTTAATGTAATATGTTCAATGTTTACGAGTGTTCAAGAAAGAGTTCACTTAATCATTTCAGTTAGTTCAATGTGCGATGTTATTTTAAAAGCATTATTCCCCTTGAGGAAAACTGTGAGAGGTAAGAGAAAGAACTAGCATTTATCAATCTACATAATCATACAATTTTCGTCTACGTACCCTGAGTACAATAAGGTGGATCTCTGTACCCAGTACATCCACGATTACACAATCCCGACGGCGTGTCACAATATGATTCCACACACCTGTTGCTGCAGTTGTTGCCACAGTTTATACCCCAATTACCAGCAATACAAGCTTTAGAGTGAAAATAAATTAAAAATTGTGTGATTAAACGATGTGTTTATAAAAAAAATACTGAAATGTTGCTCCGATGAAAAGTTTTAGTTAAGTAACTGAATTATTCTAAACGTTTACTATATCTTAGCTACTCTTAGATGTTCCAAATACTGACCATTCAAGTAATAATAACCATAACTCAAGTATGAGGGAAAATACATCGTATTTAAAATAGCGAGTAAGACTTTTAGTACAAAATGTCCAAGTTGCGTGTACATGTATAAGTACGTTTACAATTACTCCAAATATGTACTAGAGTAGTACTCAAACGCAGCTACTTGTTAAATCAAGTACATAGTGTCTGATTGATCTCTGCTAAATATTAAATGACAGAGCCGTTTCTAGTCATTGTGACGCACTGTGCGAGATACATTTTCTTTCGCCGTCCTCCCAATCTGAAAAGTGCAAAAACATTTAACAGCGCTCTTTCAGTGCCCCACCCTAAGTTCGGCGCCCTGTGCAACTCCAATCTCCGCAGTACCCTTCTTACAATACTGATGACAGGTAACACAATTATAATATAAATAATAGCGATTTGGGTTCTGCGTAATATCGAAAGTAATTAATACAACAGTATTCCAGTTTAAAATATAATCATGAAAAAAATCGGATCTACCCGAAACCAAAAATAACCTTGCCAACCGAACAAGCCTAAGGGGATATTACACTGCAAAGGTTTTGCAGGGTACATCTGGTATTTAAATATAGTGGAGGTTGAAAGGACCTGCGCCGTTTATACCAGGCCAGCATATAGAAAATAAAAATAAGAGACTTTGATCTGTTAAAGTTTAATGTATTTTACTAAGGACATTTATAACTTTCTAGTGGAAAAGGCATGAAAAAATTCATACAACTACAAATTAATGTTGGGACGGATGGCCGCGTGGTGTAGACACTCAACTGTCGACCTGAGAGTTCTGGGTTTGATCCTCGTTGAGGACCATGGAAATGTTTCCAGGTGAAATTTGGTACAAAGTCGTCCCACAAGTTCACCCTGCTTTAAATGGGTACCTGACATAAGTTGGGGAAGTAAAGGAGGATGGGCGTTGTGCTAACCACACAATCCCTTCATATACCGAGGTTATAGAAACAGATGAATTCTACACTTCATCTGCCCCGATGGCTCGTTAGGGCTAAGGGAACGTTTTTACATATTAATGTTACGTAAGGGGTTCTCTTTGAAAACCCATTCTATGACCAGAACATTGTAAACATCGATATATATATATTTCACTCATGAGTTACATAGGCCTACTGTCAATCTCATGTGGATGTTCCGACTAGTATTTGGAAAAGACAAGATAAAGATGAAACAGTGTACTTGAACACAGTTATAGCCTTTTGGTAGCGAAGATTTTACATGGAAGAACCATTCCCAGCCTAGGGGGATGAATGTAAAATATATTTTTAAACATGTCACCAAAAACTTTATACAAATAGTACAGAGACTTATATCAATAATACTTTTCCTTTCTTGAGTTAAGGTAGTAAACTAAATTTTTTATCATTTTTAATGTTCAATAATAATAAATATAAATGCCTTGCGGCGAATATAATTTACATTTTTTTTTCTTTCCGGTAACATTTGCGTAGAATTCGCTTCGATATCATGAAAATCGGCGCTGAAGGTGTTCAAATAATACAGTATTGATGAAAATTATAAACTAGTAACGTCTCTACGGCGTCAACATAACCGTTTTCTAGACTAATCATTTACGTTTTAGGATTATTTTCAAAGTCAAAATATGTATGTGTAAAAATGTATTAAAATAATAGAAAACTTTCGAAATGTGCAGTGCCGGATTTAGACTTGATAAGGCCCTAAGCTATTTGAGATATGGTGCCCTTTATAAGTCCTTTATAAGTCCTGCTATTATAGGTCAGTTTGAAATATTTAAGTATCAATGACAATTGCTCACAAAATGTGAGAGACCTAAGCTATAGCTTGTGTAGCTTATACGTAAAACATCCACTGTATAAAGAATTGGATCAATAAATGAAATGTAATCTAAAAAAAAAACAAGCAATTAAGCCTGTTCCATTCTGGACACAGGACGTGTTAGCGCATTTTTGTGTTATGCATCAGTACGTATTTTAGCTTTCAGTAAATATTTGTAAATTTTGGAAATGTTTATGAATTCAATTGTGTAATTGTAAAGGATGTTTTTCGAAAATAAAATTATTGTGGCTGAAGAATAAATACTCTACTGCCCAGAAGACGTGTGACGTCAATCTTAGTGAAACTACGTGCTGCAGTATTTCGCACCAAATGAATGGGTTATTGAACGTATAAGGTGTAGAATGGGGCCATGAAAATGACACAATTATTAATATAGCTTATATAGTAAAAAACGGTAAAAAACTGATGTCCAGCCCTCAGAGGTCAAATCGCAAAATGAACTTTTGCTGCACACATGGCAGGCCAAGACCTACAAAATGATATATACATTATGGGTCTAGGACTTATGGTTGTTGAGATCTAGGGTGATGACAGACAGACAAAACGGGGACAATAGAGCTAAAAATGGAGACGAATTCCACATTTTGTTACATCTGTAATGTTTTCGTAAATGTGTATTAATAATAGACCGCAGTAAATACATATATTACTATAAGCAAACACATATGTATGCAATTGGGTTGATGCATTAACTCCTAAACATCTGGTAGCTATTTTTTTATTTAATGAAAATATAAAAGCTTTCGAAAATATCAAAAGAATGTAATGGCACCTTAGATGTCAACCTAATATCGTATATAAATATTAGTTAAGAGAAATTAAGGAAAAGACGGAAATAAGTACCATCAGTACAATCAGGTGGATTTCTGTACCCAACACATACTGAATTACAGGATCCATCGTCTATATGGCAGCTGGTTGGACATGAAGAGTTACACTGTCTTGTACATGGGAGACTCCATCGACCTGGTGGACATTCTGAAAGAGAATATTAAGCCAAAAATTACGTCTTTAATAAATTATGTGTATGCAGGTCTGTCTTATGTCATAGGACGCAGAAAGTCTGAAACAGATATTTTGTAAGAAAAAAAAACAACATTTATTATATATATATATATATATATATATATATATATATATATATATATATATATATATATATATATATATTTATATATACATTTCATTTAATTTTGTTTACGATGTTTCATGTTTATTGGAAACAAAATAATATAATTAGACTGTATAATATTTCCGAGTTTTTGTGTTTGTGAATCAAGAATGGCATCTTCAAACATTATCTTCAAATTTAATTAATTCTCTTTAGTAGTGCAAGGGATATTAGTCGAACATTTCTTGTTTTTCTTGGCTTTTGATTCTTTTAATTTTTTTTTTTATTTCCCTTTTAAAAGCAAAAGTTTACCTCCTAATTATTTAGCCTAATAAGGAGAGAAAGAGGAGGGGGGAGGGGGAAGAGAGAGAAAGAGAAAGAGAGAAGGAGAGAAATAGAGAGAGAAAAGGGGAAGAGAGAGAAAGTGGAAGAGAGAAAGAGAGAGAGAGGGAGATAGAGAAAGGGAGAGGGGGGAGAAAGATAAATAGAGAGAGAGAGAAAGAGATAGGGAGAGAGAGAAAGTGGGAGAGAGAAATAGAAATAGAGAGAGAAAGAGAGAGAGGAAGAGAGAGAAAGGGAGAGGGGGAAGAGAGAGAAAGTGGAAGAGAGAGAGAGAGGGAGAGAGAGAGAACGGGAGAGTGGGGAGAAAGATAAATAGAGAGAGAGAAAGAGATAGGGAAAGAGAGAAAGGGAGAGTGGGAGAGAGAAAGAAAATAGAGAGAGAAAGAGAGAGAGGAAGAGAGAAAAAGATAGAGAAAGAGAGATGGGTGGAGAGAAAAAGAAAAAGAGAGAGAAGAGAGAGAGAAAGAGATGGAGAAAGAGGAAGAGAAAATGAGAGATAAAGAGAAAGAGAGAGAGAGAGAGAGAGAGAGAGAGGTGGATAGAGAGAGAAAGAGAGAGAGAGAGTTAAATTTAAAGCAACAATATATTAAAACATAATAGAGTAATCCACAAATATTCGGCTATTTTTTGAAGTTACTAGTATCCAGAATTTATGATAAGCATCAATAGGAATTAAATATCCTGGGATAAAAAAAACATTAGGATGGAGCCCATGGAATATGAGGAACTAATATTTATTATACACACCTCCGTATGCCTCTAACTCACAAATTGTTAATATCGGGTGAAGGTCTGTAGGAGTTAAAACTTCTGTCTCACTTATAGATATAGACGATACAGGACTGGAAGAGTTCACATTAATGTTGTACACAAGTGAGTAGCTGGAAGAATTGTCCTTGTATTGGCCTACGACTTTGTTTGAGTCATCCAGTGTTTGGATAAGAAATCCTTTTATTCTTTTACTGACAATCACAGAAGTGGGTTCTGGAAGAAGATAGAAAATAAGGAATGTATTTATATATGGTATGAATGGTTTTCAATGTATTTCTATATGGCAGTGGGGGGGGGGCGGTGGGTGCGGTCCGCATCGGGCGGCACTTTTTATTACTTTTTAGGGGGGGGGGCGGCAAAAATGTATAGATTAAATTGAAATACCTAAATGAGAGGGCGGCAAAATCGTCCTCCGCCCTGGGCGGCCGATACCCACGCTACGCCGCTGCTATATGGTATGAATGTTTTCAATGTATTTCTATATGGTATGAATGTTTTCAATGTATTTCTATATGGTATGAATGTTTTCAATGTATTTCTAAATGGTATGAATGATTCTGTGAATAAATCTATATACATAATAGTCTAACGTTGTAGAACGTTCGACCGTGTGGATCCCGGCTAAAAATAGTCTGAGGAATTCCAAAATGTTCGTCTCCCTTAGGCTAATTGTATCTACAAGCGGTTGTAACTACAAGCGGGGGAAGGGATGAGAGGTTGAGTGTTCTACGTCACACGTTGGCGGAATTAAAAACAAGCAATTAAGCCTATTCCATTCTGGCCACAAGACGTGTTAGCGCATTTTCGTGTTATGTATCAGTACGTTTGTTAGCTTTCAGTAAATATTTGTAAATTTTGGAAATGTTTATAAATTCAATAGTGTAATGCATATATCTGTAAAAAAAATATTATAAAGACGTTTCTTTATATTTGAAAAAAAAATAGTTTCTCTTAAATCTAACTACAAGTGGTTTGTGGTTACTGAAATAGGACTCATAATTGAAAACATTGTAGTCATTTAATCGTCTGAAAACTCCGTCAATTGTTGCATAGCTCTGATACTTTCAATTAAACTCAGAACACAAGCTTACTATTTCATTTGATGAGTTTCTTAATAAATCTTGGTGAAACTACGTGCTGCAGTATTTCGCACCAAATGAATGGGTTATTGAACGTACAAGGTGTAGAATGGGGCCATATATATAATATATAAGCCCCTTAGGAGCCCTGAAGCCCTGCCCTCAGAGGTCCTATCGCGAAATGAACTTTTGATGTACACTTGGCAGGCCAAGACCTACAAAATAATATATACATCATGGGTCTAGGACCTATGGTTGCTGAGATCTAGGGCGCTACTTTGTTAATATACCTTATATAGTAAAAAAACGGTACTTTATAAGCCCCCTTTTACGGCCCTCAGAGGTCAGATCGCGAAATGAACTTTTGCTACACACATGGCAGGCCAAGACCTACAAAATGATATATACATCATGGGTCTAGGACTTATGGTTGTTGAGATCTAGGGTGATGACAGAGAGACAGACAGACAGACAGACAAAACGGGAACAATAGAGCATTTTTTTCCGAAAATGCTCTAAAAAAAAATCAATAAACCAGTGATACATTTGTGTTGGGGGAGAGTGCGCTAATGAGAAAGAAGCAAGACACTTAAAAGTATATTCGATTGCATATAAAATACGAACTTTATTTGTTGTATTATTAAATGTCCCTTAAATAGCCTACATACATATATATATATATCACAATTTCAACTCCAACTGTGAGCCTTATAGCCGGTCCGGGTACCGGGCCTTTGTTTACTAGTACTTTATAATTAGAATGAAATTGTTGGCTATATACGTAGGAAATTCGTTTTACGTTATTTGTTTCTCTAGAATTGTAAATTACAATTTTATTTTTTTTTGAGTATCAAAGGGTTCCACTTTCGCGGTGACGAAGTTGCGATGCGTCTGTTGGTAAGAGGGGGGGGGGGGGTTGGAGGGGGTACAAGTGGTGGATTGATTCAGTATCGGTGATGCGCTTACTTTTATACCGTGAATTATTTTGAATATCAAACACTATCTAATTTTTTTTAAAAAAAAAAAAAAAACTTAAATATTCAATATTACACTGGTTTGCCAGTTAAAAAAAAATATAGCTGGTTTTACTTTCTGTCGTAGGTAACGGTTTTGGACAAGACGGGAGTAAAACCAACTGATTGTCTAAAAAAATGTATTAATTAAACCAAATAAGCGAAGAACATAATATGTGTACCATTAAACTAAAGCATTTTATTTTTATTATTGTTATTATTATTACTATTATTATTACGATAATGTATTGAGTCGTCTTGTTTAGTACGTTATTAAATGTATTGCCCACTGTCAAGGACCTCTTGGCAAAGTTGATAAAAACCGTCTGCCGTCCCTCCTCCCCTGTACAACGCGGACCCTCTCACGCTGAATCTGATAGTATATTGTAGAGAGAACACAAGCCACTTGATTTCGCTCCATCGTTAATGACAAATCGCTCGAGACGATAACTCGTCTTGTGACCTTACATGGACACAGTCAAGTGACGTCCCCTGGAAGACTACAACCAAAACCACTAATTATTGTACTGATATTATATTGTACTGTATTTTTTTTTGTCTTGTATTGCATTGTATTGGTGATAAACTATAAATATCATGGATTGTACTGTATTGTTATTGTAATCGTAATATAATTGAGTCGTTTAGAAAATTGATATCAACAAATCACTAATTAATTACATTGGTAAAATAGCAATTGCAAATGTGTGTATGTCTGTGTGCAACACGGTCTGAGTCCGATTTGTTGATAGCAGCTATCGTGCTACATTTTATCCTTATGGTAAGGTGCCTCGAATTAACGTTATTATTACACGCTGCAATTTTTTTAATGAGTGCAGCATGAATTTGTCATGTTTCGGGTTTCGCATCTATTAAGTCCGGCCCTGTATCTGTTGACGCATGTATTAATGTTTCAACAACACATAAACTGATATGACAATGTACCTCTATTGTACAGTACGAATCGGTTCACAACATAAGCACTTTCTAATTTCAATTCAAATCGAGGTGTGTAGTCCAACGGTCCAGTATGCGAGCAACTCAATTTGTAGTAATCAGAATCTGTGTTCCCATCAACAGCCAGGCTAGCAGGACGTTTGAGAGAAGCTTCAGTGTGCGTTGAGGTCTGTGTTGCTGTCTGCTTATAGGCAATGTTCCTACCTGCAGAATTGGTCAAAACATTCAATTTATAAAATCTAAACTTTATAAGCTAGGTTAATGGCGTCGGAATTACCTGCGAAACAAAAGACCAGGAATGAGATGAAAGAATGTATCTAAGAATCTCAAACAAACCGATTTACAATTAAATTTCTTGAGCATGCAAACAATAATTAAACTGAAATGGTATTTTTTTTGTTTGACTTTTGCGACCAAAGTCTTTTATTTTTAAAGTATTTACGTTTGAAACAAAAAAATCAGTTTTAATTATTTATTCATTTTAATATTTATGTTAGGAAAAATTCATTTTAAGCTATTAAGTGATTTATTATAAATGGAAGATAAGTGTGCAAATGTAGAGTTTTATATAAGTGTGCTAATGTAGAGTTTTATATAAGAGTGCAAATGTAGTTTTATATAAAGCACATCTAAAGTAGGGTACTTAAATCATCGCCTACATAAGATGACGGATATTTTTTTTTGAATTCTAACCTCCATTTATGTACATTGAACAAAGTGACGTAATATTCCCACTGATAGTCAAACTCTGTATTAAAACGTCATCTATGCATCTGATGTCTGCTGTATTGTTACTTATATATGAAATCCTTCGAATATGACATTTACCAACTTTTTGTGATGACATGTACTCGAAATTAATACTAGTCCAAACTCCTGTAATGTAATATATGTATATATATATGTATATATATATATATATATATATATATATATATATATAATTTTATATGGGTTCGTTAAATAAGAAGCGTCCAGTAGTGTAAAATGAATGTATCATACAACATATGTAAAATAATCTAATCAGTTTCTTAAAGCATTCATGGGCATCAATGTATGTTGATAAGTAAATATGTAGATGATAAAGAGATTTTAGAGAGATTAAGAGATATAATGAGATTTAGAGAGATATAATAATAGTTAAATAAAGATAGATCTAAGACATTATATACACAGCTTACCAAAGCCAGACATACTAATCCTTATCCAGGTCAAAGGGTACGCTCTATTCCAGGTCACAGTTACTGACTTAAGATGTGGGTCAGTATTACATGTCACGTCGTCCCTGTCGGTCAACCAGCCTGTGTACTCTTGTAATGGATTCATAGTTAAAATTGCGCCATCTACCGTGACCAGATCGACTACAAAAAACATTTACGTTGAAATAAAAATTGTTTGCATATTGCCTTACTAAAATTTATTAAGTTCCAACTGAAATATATTTGAATACAATGTTAATTTTTTTTTTCAAATTACGGCACTTATAAGAAACTATTATTCATTTATTTATGGAGTTAACAAATGTAACAAAACTACTATCAATCATAGGATCTAGAGTTAACAACTGGAGATATAGCGGGAACTTTAAATCATGATATGTTCCTCACTTTTGATTAAGCACGAAACACTCAGACTGACAGTCGAGCGTTTTACCACAAGGCCATCAGTAATATTGAAACAGGAATGTTTTTCAGTTCCTGAAAAAGAATTCCCGCTATATCTCCCGTGATGCCTCTATTGTTGTTAACCAAAAAATCGAAGATCTTAAACTGGTTTCAGCTTAGTCAAACCAACTGTTGACGAATATGGTGACTAACGCGATGCAGTCGGAGATTTACTCTTTGATCGATCGTGAGATTTACTCTTTGATCGATCGTGAGATTTACTCTTTGATCGATCGTGAGATTTACTCTTTGATCGATCGTGAGATTTACTCTTTGATCGATCGTGAGATTTACTCTTTGATCGATCTGAAAATTTATTCTTTGATTGATCATGAGATTTACTCTTTGATCGGTCATCAGATTTACTCTTTGATTGATCATGAGATTTACTCTTTGATTGATTATGAGATTAACTCTTTAATGATCATGAGATTTACTCTTTGATCGATCTGTAGATTTACTCTTTGATCGATCTGAAAATTTATTCTTTGATCGATCAGGAGATTTACTCTTTGATCGATCAGGAGATTTACTCTTTGATCGATCTGGAGATTTACTCTTTGATCGATCAGGAGATTTACTCTTTGATCGATTTCTTTCTTCTACGGACCCTTTGGAGAATTTTTAGAATTATTATTACTATAAGGTCGACACGTGACGAAAAAATGCCAGTCATAAATCTTTTTCGATGGGTCAAAAAATATTGAGGGAATAAGGTGTGATTTCTAATTAAACGTATTCAATACATTACGAGTTGCTTGTTTACCATTGTATTTTTCATCATGAAACATTTTGTTCCCAGATATTGCCAGAAAATATCTACAATGTTCTGGTATTTATGATCCAAATTGTCAATGCAATTGTATATGAACTTTTTATCATCGCGAATTTGAACAATTAGTAGATATAATGAGAAGTGAATACGTAGATATTTTTTTCTCCATAATAAGGTACATTGGTCTTCAAGAGGTAGTTTGTCACAATAACTTACGATACTGGCATCTAAGACCGAACCATCCTGTAACACACTTGGAGCTTTTTGGGCATAGTCCATCTGTACCATCACACGGCCTGTCACAGTGACATTTGTATGTACAGAAATCACCCAAACCACAGGCATTGTCTGTTGAAGATATTTAAAGACTCACTTGATGTTAATTGAAACTTAATTTTAAATAATAACATTGTTTTATAGCATCTGTTGTACGAGAACAAACTAAATAAATAGATAGAGAGCAATTTACCTTGTGAAGCTGAAGAATCCGTGGAATGTATTATAACAAAAAGTATCAAATGACACATTTGCCTCATTTCGTTTATCTTTTTTCGTTTCTTTAATCCGTTGAGAATATATTAAAATACTATCAGTTTTTTTTAAATGTCAATAAACACTGTCATGACATGCTTTAAATAGTGTGTACTACAGGAAGTATGAAACTCTGCGTTGTATTTGTTTAATTAAGAGGCTGTCACTTTATGCAGGATTTATTTATTTTGTTTTCGTGGTAATTATTGTAGTTTATATGATGTGAATTTCCTTCCATTAATTTATATTTATTCTCAGCCAGCATATGATAATACGTTCCTAGACAATAGTAAGATGTTTAGTGTAAAGACATATTTACAGCATACACTGCAGTGGTCTCCAACCTTTTTCTCAACACGGACCGTCAGCGTTTAAAAATTTCACCGCGGCCCACGGGGGGGGGGGGGGGAGACGATTATTTCTCATCTATCAAAAAACCGGAAAAATCACAGAGAAATACTTGGGCGGCCCGGTAACATTCGTGTTCGCGGGCCCGGGGATTGGGGACCACTTGGCCATGCAGCAAGTAAGACTATCACAGAATTTCAAGCATGATCTAGTCAAAGTTTAAAGCTGTAGATGTACCAGTATCATGGTTTCAAATTGTAGAGAGTAAGCCGAGAAATGTAGATCAGATTGCGTCATCTGATTGCGTTGTGACATAGTAACTATGTAATCAATTGGGAGAATTTTTTTTTTATATATCAGATTGTTGAGCAATAGCAGAGCCATTCATATGGTAAAATAAATCAAGCAACAGTTCCCTCTCAATAGGCCTACCTTTCGTGTCAAAGTGGCCATACCAGTACAAATTTTTTTTAACTCTGGCACAAAGAAAACTGTTCAAAGTACTTTAGCCTAAGGCGCCCCTTCCCCCACCCCAACGCAGCCCCGTAGCGTGACAATTCTACAGCAGGGGCCAGACAATAGAGGGGGGATCCAGTAAATACATTTTACTAAGTAGAGCAAATAAACAGAGGGGGGGCAGACAAAATGCAGGGGCCCCGTCCCCCTGCCCCCCGCACGCTACGAGCCTGCCCCAAAGTTTATCTACGAATTATCTGTCTAGGCAACCCCAAGGAATTAAGAAAGGCCCTGGATTACCAGATAATTCGTCCCCTCGAAAAAATTGTAACAAATTAAAAAAAAATATATATATGTAAGTGTGAATAAAATAGTATCACAATGGTAAATAAATCGGTGACAATAACAAAGCGTCAGAACGCATTTCTCTATGACAACAGCTAATACTACAAAATGGCTATTCCTAAAAAAAAAAGATAAAGAACAAGTTCTAAAATAGAGATATATCTTAATGAATCAATCACTAACTTTACTATCTGTGCAGAGTTCTATTTTTTAACTCTCATATTGTACTATGTGCAGTTTTGAAGATTGTGCAGCTATTAACGTTGTGCATTTGTTGAGATTTTGTAGCTGTTAAGATTGCGCAGCGTGTACAAATCTCATTTTAATTGACACAATGACTCACCAACATGCTAATTAAGTTTTTCTTATTTGTTTGTTAGGCTAAATTTTATAGTGTTTTTCTCCACTTGTATTCAAAGTGTATTTTTTTTTTCAATAGCTGTAAACTTAAAGTATGTTAAACATAAAATAATCGTATGACATCCAGATGATTTTTTTCAAGTACGTTTAGCTTAAAATAGCAATCTGGTAGAGATGTGTCTTGTCCCATGACGTTCAAATAAGTCAAATGAAATGCTATGATGTTCACATGTGTTTTACCAAATCAAATGCTGTGATGTTCATAGGTGTCTTGTCAAATGACGTTCATATGTGTCTTGTCAAATGAAATGCTGTGATGCTATGACTTTTAGATGTGTCTTGTCTAATGGTATGTTTTGATATAACTCGCCCAATCTGATGTACTTAAGTTTTAGTTTGACTGTAATAACTCTAAGAATTACACTTACAGCAACATTCATATGAAAGAACAAATATTGTGCAGTTTACAATATAAAACACTTTAGCTAGGTTCATACACAGGTTCCTCGACTTAAGTTACTGTAAGTATAGCTATTCCAAAACATATAACAAGCGTTCTGCATCTAGCAAATAGGACCGTCAATACTTAACTAACTTTGTGCCGAAGATAAAACCAACGACTGTCCACACCGTAGCTACATCTAGCCCCTAAGCCTGCCAGCATCGTAACTAACTACATCTCCAGGAACTAAATAGTATGTAGTCAAATTATACAGACAGGGAGCAGGATCATTCACATAGGGGGGGGGGGACAATTTCTTATCTAAACAGACCCTACAAAATATTTAGACTCTTGGTAATGATGACCCAGTTGTGAGCTTGGCATGATAGCCTGATCTGTTCTAATATTAAGGGGGAAATGGTCCGTTAGGAAAGAGGCGTTCACAGCCCCGTAGCGTGAAAATAATACAGGAGGGGCCAGATATTCTACAGCAGGGGGCCAGGCAATAGCAGCAGGGGCCAGGCAATAGCAGGAGAGGCAGGTAATACATTTTACTAAGAAGAACAAATAAGCAGGGGGGCAGACAAAACGCAGGGAGGGGCGGCTCTCCTGCCCCCCCACGCTACGGGCCTGGGCGTTCATATTAGAGGCTGGTGGGGTGGGGGGGAATTCTTATTGTCCATATTTCAGTATAAGTCTTCATAAAATATTTTGTTTGCATTTATTTGATGTATCTTACAGTGGTTGTCAAAGTGTGGATCGTGGTCTTATTGATGTCTATAAGCTGAAATATATATGTCATAGCTAGTTTTTGTGTATATCAGTGGTATGTATAATTTATGTTTGCTTCTGCTTCTGGTACTTCAGATTCTTTTGGTAGCTGTAAATCTATTTCAGTCTCTTCAGAGTATACGATTTAACTAACTTGACTTGGTGTATATAATTATATTTAATAGACGAACTACATGTAAAAATCACTGAGTAGACTTCTGTGTATATATGTACATATATTTATTTTCATATAAAGGAACTTCTTATTTTACATAGTACAATACAAATGATGTGATAAATATCTTCTTACACTAATAAGGTCTCAAGTCGTCATCTCGATTATCGTCTGCTCTAACTTAAAAAATAAAATCACTTCCGCTAAACTAAGTGGCCAGATAATTCAAACCATCTCTGTGCCAACTATAAATTCTATAGCCTAATCTGATTATTACAACATCCCCCTTTCTTTTAAAAACTAATGTTATACATTTAGTTTTTTAGTTTGTCTCTGGTTTTACTGTCATTAATTTAATAAAATTTACTTTTGTAAAAATAAAAATACAAATTTTTGTAGTATTACATCACATCAATTAGAAATCTATATCAAAAAATGTCAATGTATTTACAAATGTCAAACAAAATGGTTATGATACCAAATATCCATTAATAAAAATATTCTTGTCAATATTATATCTCATTTTCAATTTTTAAATGCATTTATAGCATAATATCATAATATTGACATAAATATTTATTCAATTTTCAAAAATATTATTATCAATCAATTTTAAAACAAACAAAAATTTTATACAATAATAACTGATTATTCACTTAATG
>JAGDYQ010000015.1:1048296-1073794 GCA_021962125.1 Bulinus truncatus | reverse complement strand
CTATGTCCTGCCTCAATGGTCATTGAAGCTGCCTATGTCCTGCCACTATGGTCATTTCAGTCCGTGCTGTTTTGCTATGGCGAGGATTAAAACAAAGGAGACATGTAAACATCCTGAAAGTAAACAACTGGATAAAAAAAATTAGCATATTATCTATCTGGTACTTAGAACACTGAAAAACTTTTTTTTTCTGTTGAAAGTTTAGAGCATTTTACTAACTGAATATTAAACATTGTACTCTCTGTGACTACACTCTGGTCCCCGTCTTCCATACGCCAATATAAGACCTACTAAAATCAACATTAAAGGCTTATTGCTCATTTACCATAGTGTGTTACATTCTATTAATTTAAAATGTTTTTTTTTTGGTAATAAACAAACACTATTTATCTATTTAAAGTTATTTTTTTTTTATGTCATAGGTTATTTTTAGCAATAACATTATATGGCAAAGATATATCCAGTAATAAGTAATATCAATATACAAATAATTGTCAATAATATACAGGTCAGTGCGTAAATAACAAGAAGGAGTTTAGGGGAGGGTCTTTTAAAGATATTTACTTTGCCGCCATTAAGTGGGCGTCATTTGTTTTAAAATAGATAAATACATTATAGTCATATCGGCACATGGACAATCTTAATTTTCTCAAAGCCCATCCCGTGTGCCATAAATGCTGAGTCCTTCACTGACTTAGTCTGTCCTACAGGTCAAGCACTGTAACTAAACAAATAGTCACGATGAAACAATGGTGTTGCGGTAGAGAGAGAGACAGAGAGAGAGAGAGAGAGAGAGAGAGAGAGAGAGAGAGACAGAGAGAGAGACAGAGAGAGAGAGAGAAAGAGAGAGAGAGAGAGAGAGACAGAGAGACAGAGAGAGAGACAGAGAGAGAGAGAGAGAAAGAGAGAGAGAGAGAGAGAGAGAGAGAGAGAGAATCACACACTAAAGGAGGCGTCGAAGCTCTACACCTTAATAACAAATCATTTAATATTTATCCTATATTTCAAAACTGAGAATTATTTATGAAAACAAATAACTGGGGTACGGGCAAGAAGCTTGCAATTCCAAACATTAAGAATGTGACCTGCAGCTCAAAAAATCCCTACCAAGTACAAATGTTAAATGCTAGGCATAGATCCGCAACTGAGGTCAGTACATTTTACCAAATTGCTACCTACACGTATGTGTGTGTGTGGGGGGGGGGAGAGGGGCCCTAAGCAGCAGGGCCTTGGCGTAATATCCTGGTCGCAACCACAAAAAGTCCATTACTGTACTGGCGTATCCACTAACCTTCCCCACAAGTTAGAGCTGGATGATATAATTGGACTTCACTTTTGGCGCAGTAACTACTTCATACATTGCATCTGAGTGGTAAATAAAGGTAATGAAAATAAGAATGTATTTATTAAATCTGGATATAGAAATGTTTTTTTTTCATTTGAATGCGATGTAAATCTAGTGGTATTGATTTCGTATCAGCAATATAAGAAATGTGCAAATCGTACCTCTCCTCTATTTTAAGCGAAGCTCACTTTGTAACAGGTGATTGGCGCGTGCGGTAAGTAAGTCGTGCAAAGTATCAACGTGTTCAACCCCCCGGATCTTTTTTCTTCTCTAAGTGTAAGCGTCAATATTGCGTCCATCAAGTTGTAAATCAACATGTAAGCAATACATTTTTCTTGGTTATAATGTTAATGAAATATAAATAGATCAGAAAAAAAACAGTATTAAGAAGGGTTTTGAACAACGCAAGTTTAATTAAAATATCGTCATTAGATTAATTCATTTACTATAAAAAAACATCTTCGAACCATAGGTCAAGTTCTATGTTATATTCACTGGATCATCTAATCTTTCAGAAATGGTAATTTTATTCTATTTTAGCTACAGTTAAAATTAAAAATAAAAAGATTCATCTATAGCTATAGAGATACAACAAGTTTTGTAATCAACTTGTGGTGTTTATTTCCTGACTTACAACCTTTCATCGTCAGACAGTCGTATTTATATCCAAACTAGGTTGCCGAGAGTAACTCCTCACTGTCAGATGTTACTGTACCGGTACTAACTTGTACTAAGTCTGGTTAAAAAAAAAGAATACACCCCCGATATCTTTTGATGTTGTAGTCAGTAGTCCCAAACCAGTGTTTGACCCGTGCAGCCTTATGAGTGTAGCCAGTAACCCCACACAAGTGTTGGATCCTTGCAGCTTTAGAAGTGTAGCCAGTAGCCCCAAACCAGTGTTGGGCCTTATGAGTGTAGCCAGTATCACTTGACAAGTGTTGGACCCTTGCAGTTTATGAGTGTAGTCAGTAGCTCCAAACCAGTGTTGGGCCCTTGCAGC
Organism: Bulinus truncatus; assembly: GCA_021962125.1. Classification (NCBI taxonomy): domain Eukaryota; kingdom Metazoa; phylum Mollusca; class Gastropoda; family Planorbidae; genus Bulinus; species Bulinus truncatus. The sequence goes on along the minus strand of JAGDYQ010000015.1, from coordinate 1,071,449 downwards.
CTTATGAGTGTAGCCAGTAGCCCTTGACAAGTGTTGGACGCTTGAAGCTTTATTAGTGTAGCCAGTAGCCCCAACCAGTGTTGGACCCTTGCAGTTTATAAGTGTAGCCAGTAGCCCCAAATCAGTGTTTGACCCTTGCAGCCTTATGAGTGTAGTAAATAGCCCCAAACCAGTGTTGGACCCTTGCAGTTTTATTAGTGTAGCCAGTAGCCCCAAACCAGTATTGGACCCTTGCAGTTTATGAGTGTAGCCAGTAGCCCTAAACCAGTGTTGGACCCTTGCAGCTTTAGGAGTCTAGCCAGTAGCCCCAAACCAGTGTTGGACCCTTGCAGCTTTAGGAGCGTAGCAAGTAGCCCCAAACCAGTGTTGGACCCTTGCAGCATTATTAGTGTAGCCAGTAGCCCTAAACCAGTGTTGGACCCTTGCAGCTTTAGGAGTCTAGCCAGTAGCCCCAAACCAGTGTTGGACCCTTGCAGCTTTAGGAGCGTAGCAAGTAGCCCCAAACCAGTGTTGGACCCTTGCAGCATTATTAGTGTAGCCAGTAGCCCCAAACCAGTGTTGGACACTTGCAGTTTATAAGTGTAGCCAGTAACCCAAAATCAGTGTTGGGCACTTGCAGCCTTATGAGTGTAACCAGTAGCCCCTGACAAGTGTTGGACCCTTGCAGCTTTAGGAGTGTAGCCAGTTGACCAAAACCAGTGTTGGACCCTTGCAGTTTATAAGTGCAGCCAGTAGCCCAAAATCAGTGTTTGAGCCTTGCAGCTTTATGAGTGTGGTAAATAGCCCCAAACCAGTGTTGGACCCTTGCAGTTTTATTAGTGTAGCCAGTAGCCCCAAACCAGTGTTGGACCCTTGCAGTTTATGAGTGTAGCCAGTAGCCCCAAACCAGTGTTGGACTCTTGCAGCTTTAGGAGTCTAGCCAGTAGCCCCATACCAGTGTTGGACCCTTGCAGCTTTAGGAGTGTGGTAAATAGCCCCAAACCAGTGTTGGACCCTTGCAGTTTTATTAGTGTAGCCAGTAGCCCCAAACCAGTGTTGGACCCTTGCAGTTTATGAGTGTAGCCAGTAGCCCCAAACCAGTGTTGGACTCTTGCAGCTTTAGGAGTCTAGCCAGTAGCCCCATACCAGTGTTGGACCCTTGCAGCTTTAGGAGTGTAGCAAGTAGCCCCAAACCAGTGTTGGACCCTTGCAGCTTTATTAGTGTAGCCAGTAGCCCCAAACCAGTGTTGGACACTTGCAGTTTATAAGTGTAGCCAGTAACCCAAAATCAGTGTTGGGCACTTGCAGCCTTATGAGTGTAACCAGTAGCCCCTGACAAGTGTTGGACCCTTGCAGCTTTAGGAGTGTAGCCAGTTGCCCAAAACCAGTGTTGGACCCTTGCAGTTTATAAGTGCAGCCAGTAGCCCAAAATCAGTGTTTGACCCTTGCAGCTTTATGAGTGTGGTAAATAGCCCCAAACCAGTGTTGGACCCTTGCAGTTTTATTAGTGTAGCCAGTAGCCCCAAACCAGTGTTGGACCCTTGCAGTTTTATTAGTGTAGCCAGTAGCCCCAAACCAGTGTTGGACCCTTGCAGTTTATGAGTGTAGCCAGCAGCCCCAAACCAGTGTTGGACCCTTGCAGCTTTAGGAGTGTAGCCAGTAGCCCCAAACCAGTGTTGGACCCTTGCAGCTTTAGGAGTGTAGCAAGTAGCCCCAAACCAGTGTTGGACCCTTACAGCTTTATTAGTGTAGCCAGTAGCCCCAAACCAGTGTTGGACACTTGCAGTTTATAAGTGTAGCCAGTAACCCAAAATCAGTGTTGGGCCCTTGCAGCCTTATGAATGTAGCCAGTAGTCCCTGACAAGTGTTGGACCCTTGCAGCTTTATGAGTGTAGCCAGTTGCCCAAAACCAGTGTTGGACCCTTGCAGTTTATAAGTGCAGCCAGTAGCCCAAAATCAGTGTTTGACCCTTGCAACTTTATGAGTGTGGTAAATAGCCCCAAACCAGTGTTGGACCCTCGCAGTTTTATTAGTGTAGCCAGTAGCCCCAAACCAGTGTTGGACCCTTGCAGTTTATGAGTGTAGTCAGTAGCCCCAAACCAGTGTTGGACCCTTGCAGTTTATGAGTGTAGCCTGTAGCCCCAAACCAGTGTTGGACCCTTGCAGTTTATGAGTGTAGCCAGTAGCCCCAAACCAGTGTTGGACCCTTGCAGCTTTATTAGTGTAGCCAGTAGCCCCAAACCAGTGTTGGACCCTTGCAGTTTATAAGTGTAGCCAGTAGCCCAAAATCAGTGTTTGACCCTTGCAGCCTTATGAGTGTAGTAAATAGCCCCAAACCAGTGTTGGACCCTTGCAGTTTATGAGTGTATCCAGTAGCCCCTGACAAGTGTTGGACCCTTGCAGCCTTAGGAGTGTAGCCAGTAGCTCCTTAAAAGTTTTGACCCCTGCAGCCTTATGAGTGTAGCCAGTAGCCCCTAACAGTTTTGCGACTCTTGCAGACTTAGAAGTACTTCCCCTTTATGCTATTTTTTTCTTTACTTGCTATTTTAAAAATAATAACTTTTGTACAATAAATCCTGATAGATAGACAAAGGAGTATATATGTAATCTATTTTTAATGACAAAAAGGCACAAAGAAAATGCTACTCTCATCGACTTCTTACATGGCCTTCCTTGTTCAGGCACATTATACCCTCCCTCTCCGTCCGAGTGGAGGGGAAAAACCCCTTGCATTGTCATTTCGTCCGATCAGCAGTACACAGCCCTTACAGGTCTGGGCAGGTCTTAAAACCCTTTTTTTTTACTGCTATCCCGGCATATGTTAGCGGGCACACTCACCCCGCCGCTCTGTAGGGATGGCAGGCATTCATCAGCACCGCAAACAAAATTGTTGTCAATGGCGGCGTAAAAAAAAATATATAATTAATTTAAAAAAAAACAAAAAAAAACGTAAAATCTTTTTCCTTTCTATTAACCTGTTGTAGATAATTCATGATACTATTAAAATACAATTTTCAGTACTGATAATAAACGCACACGGCAACAATGACAATAAACTACTTGATACTAATGACTTTCGCCTATCTTTTAAATCGTGCGAGTAGTCAAACAGGTAAGTATGATCAACTTTGAGATCATGAGCTTCGGAGGGGGATTTCTATTTTATTTGTCTATTGAACTATGCTAATAATTTATTTGTCTATTGAACTATGCTAATAATTTATTTGTCTATTGAACTATGCTAATACTTTATTTGTCTATTGAACTATGCTAATAATTTATTTGTCTATTGAACTATGCTGATAATTTATTTGTCTATTGAACTATGCTGATAATTTATTTGTCTATTGAACTATGCTAATAATTTATTTGTCTATTGAACTATGCTAATAATTTATTTGTCTATTGAACTATGCTGATAATTTATTTGTCTATTGAACTATGCTGATAATTTATTTGTCTATTGAACTATGCTGATAATTTATTTGTCTATTGAACTATGCTAATAATTTATTTGTCTATTGAACTATGCTAATAATTTATTTGTCTATTGAACTATGCTAATACTTTATTTGTCTATTGAACTATGCTAATACTTTATTTGTCTATTGAACTATGCTAATAATTTATTTGTCTATTGAACTATGCTGATAATTTATTTGTCTATTGAACTATGCTGATAATTTATTTGTCTATTGAACTATGCTGATAATATATTTGTCTATTGAACTATGCTAATAATTTTGTCTATTGAACTATGCTAATAATTTATTTGTCTATTGAACTATGCTAATAATTTATTTGTCTATTGAACTATGCTAATAATTTTTTGCATTATTAAAAAAAAAAACTTATTCACTAGTGAAAAAACAAAAGGAAGAAAATAAAATGGTTGCCAAGGTTACGATGACAATTATAAATATTACTGATTTACACATTTTTAATATGTATTCCACTGTAACACATTTTTAAGTTTAACTTAATAAAGGTCATTTTTTTTTCTTTACTTGTTTATAATCTTATCCCTTTTCAAATATTTTAATACAATTTAAACATATGTTTGAGTCATGAGCATTGATAAAGGGTTGTGATCAGACATAAATATTATTAGACAGTTAGGTGTTCATAAAGGTAGGTAATCAGACTTATAGATAGATGATCACCCACTTTGGGGATAATACAGACAGATAAGTGATCAGCCAGATAAGTGCATACAAATAGGTAATCATAGTATAGATGTGATTAGGAATATAGGTGATCATAGAAAGGTGATCAGACATATAGGTGATCAGACAGATAGTGATCAGACATATATATATTAAATGACTTAAAGTGATCATACATATAGGAGATCAGACAGGTACGTGATAACAGAATAATGAACAGACAGATAATGATCATACAAATTGGTGATAAGACAAATAGGTGATCAGAATGATCAGACAGATTGGTGATCAATTAGATAGGTTATCAGACAGATAAGTGTTCAGACTAATAATGATGATCAGACAAATAAGTGATCATACAGATTGGTGATCAGAAGGAAAGGTGATCAGACAGGTACTTGATAACAGATTAATGATCGGACAGATCATGATCATACCAATTGGCGATAAGAGAGATAGGTGATCAGAAAGTTCGGTGATCGGACAGATATGTGGTTATACAGAGAGGTGATCAGAAAGTTTGGTGATTAGACAGTTTGGTGATCAGACAGATAGGTGATAAGACAGATAAGTGATATGACTTAGTGATCATACATTTAGCTGATCAAACTGATAGGTGATCAGACAGATACGTGATAACAGATTAGTAATCAGACAGAGATATTGATCATGCAAATTGGTGATCAGACAGATAGGTAATCAGACAAATAATTGATCAGACTAATAATAATTAGACTGATAGGTGATCATACAGATTGGTGATCAGACATAAAAGTAATTAGAAAGTTTGGTTATCAGACAGATTGGTGATCAGACAAATAAGTGATTAGACTAATAATGATCAGACAGAAAGGTGATCGATCAGACAGATTGGTGATCAGATAGAAAGGTGATTAGAAAGTTTGGTGATCAAACAGATTGGTGATCAGACAGATTGGTGATCAGACAGATAAGTGATAAGAAAGATAAGTGATCAGAACTATAGTAACTGTACAGATAGGTGATCAGAAAATTTCGTGATCAGACAGATGTTAGATAGAAGCCTTACTCAATATTTCAGTGCATCATAACCTAATGGTTATTTTTGGAAATGACTAAATGTTTTTACCAAAAAAAAAAGAACAATGGTGTTCATCCAATCCACTGTTGGTAATATAACCAGTTTTATGATTTCAAATCTTCGGAACAAAACACATTTGCAACATAGCAAAAACAAATCGATATCTAGTCTTATTTCTTTCTTCTCTGCCTTACCCTGCTACCACCTACCGCCATGTTGTGGCTAGCTATAAGGCTTCATCGCCTATAGCGTCCGATCCTGCAAATGGTTGCAAGATCTGTTATAGGGTTTGTTAAATGGTCTGTTATAGGGTCTTTTAATGTGTATGTTACATGGTCTGTTATAGGGTCTGTTATAGGGTCTGTTATGGGGCCTGTTATAGGGTCTGTTATAGGGTCTGTTATAGGGTCTGTTATATGGTCTGTTATAGGGTCTTTTAATGTGTATGTTACATGGTCTGTTATAGGGTCTGTTATGGGGCCTGTTATAGGGTCTGTTATAGGGTCTGTTATAGGGTCTGTTATATGGTCTGTTATAGGGTCTGTTATAGGGTCTGTTATAGGGTCTGTTATATGGTCTGTTATAGGGTCTGTTATAGGGTCTGTTATAGGGTCTGTTATACGATTTCAAAGTCATGGGGGGTTACTACTCACAGCTCAGTAAACCTCGTTTCGGTATTCCTATTTGTTAAAACACTTGGTAAATCTTGAGTTAATCCTTATTTTATTTGATACGAGTATATTGACAGTGTGGGCGGCGGATACGTTGGGGGAGGGGGGGTCTATTTATTACTAATAGAATGGCAAGTTTAATTATCGGGTTGTTTGTTGCTTTTTTTTTTTTTAAACTCAGGTCTCAAAAAAAAAAAAAATCGAACAAATCTAACAAGTTATCCATCTGAACTCTCCGGCATATTACAGTTTATAATTTAATAAATTAGGGAAGAGTTTTATTATTTTGTAATTTTTTTTTTTTATATAGTTCTGGATTTATTGTGCTGTTTTCTTTGTCTTTTTTAATGCGGGAGTATGTCCATAAGTCTCATCACCTATCTTTATGATCACCAATCTGTCAAATCAGCTCTCTCTATAATCAACTATCTGTCTGATTATCTCTTTGTCTCATCAGCCATATGTCTGATCACCTTTGTATGATCACCTATCAGTCTAATCACCTATTTGTGTGCTGAATTATCCATCTGATTAATTATCTGGCTGATCAGTAATCTGTCTTATAACCTATCTATATGATTCAGTGGCGTAGCGAGCTTAACTCGCGCGCGAGGCATAATACCTTTTCAGCTTCCCCCCCCCCCATTCAAAAACCTGTTATTATTATATGTAAAATATAGGCTACCATTTGGCGCCCATTTGTGAGTAGCGCCCGGGGAAGATGTCGCCCTTTCTCCCCCTTCACTACTCCACTGGTATGATCCCCACTTATCGTTCCAACACAAAGGTTTGTTTTCTGACGTACTAAAGGAGTTACGGCCCCACATTTTCTTAGTTCGCTTAACGGTAAACGTGGGACGGATGGCCGAGTGATGTAGATACTCAACCAAGAGTCCTGGGTTCGATCCTCGGTGAGGTCCACGGAATATTTCTAAGTGAATTTTGGTGCAAAGTCGTCCCACAAGTCCACCCAGCTTTAAATGGGTACCTGACTTACGTTGGGGAAGTAAAGGCGACTGGGCGCTGTGCTAACCACACAATCCCGTTATATGCCGAAGTTATAGAAACAGATTCATTTTACACTTCATCCACCTCGATGGCCCGTTAGGGGTAAGAGAACTTTACTTTTTAACGGTAAACTTTCCGCATAGAAAGAAGTAAGACACGTCTAGTAAAGTGTCTTTTTTAAACTAATCCATTCGAAATTTCATATCACAGTTTAAAAGAAATACTTATATTTACCCATAATACATTCAAGAAACAGCAATGCAATTCTAAGATATGTAATAAATTGATTGGTAAATTTTAGCATTTTCTCTCGACATTGAATCGGGATATATATATATATGTATATATATATATATATATATATATATATATATATATATATATCCAATCAGGATCAACTTGTGTTGGACTGAAGTATTTCTGCTCAACTGGAGAATGTTTTCCACCGAGTGTAGTCTGTGACATGGAAAGGGACTGTCCTGATGGATCAGATGAACTAAACTGCCGTAAGTAGTGTGGTGTGAATTGACGCTTAAGGCTGAAGTTTGAATCTCTTAGACATCAATAGCTGAAACAGTGTGGTAACACTGGTTAAATAAATTTCTCTTAAAAGTACCAGATAACTAATGAGAATACAGACTTAAACCTACCAATCCAATGTCATATATCAGTACTATGCACATACTATCTTTTAACTATCCACATACTATCTTTCTACTATCCTCCTACTCTCCACCTACTTTGCTATTACTATCCACCTAATAAGTACATATGTCCTAATGGATCAGATGAACTAAACTGCCGTAAGTAGTGTGATGTGACGCTTAAGGCTGGAGTTTGAATCTCTCAGACATCACAAGCGAATTCTACGGCTATTACTAAAATATAATATAATAATAGCGATTTGGCTTCTGCGTTAAAACGAAAGTAAAGAATTAATACAACAGTATTCCAGTTTAAAATACAATCATGAAAAAATCGGATCTGCCCGAAACCAAAAATAATCCAGCCTACCGATCAAGCCTAAGGGGTTATGGGGTTATAACTCTATGGAAATGTTTTGCAGAGTACAGCTAGTATATTGTAAACGTCTACAATATTTAATTTAACAGAGTAACACTGCATTAATAATTTTCCCTAGAGAAACAAAACCTATCTAGCCTAACGCATTAGCGGATAACCAAATATAACATTGAAGCAAAAGTTAAGCAAGTGGCACAGAGAAACTACTGACTTGATACAACAGTACGGTAACACTCGTTAGTAAAATATGACTTAAAAAGTACCAGATAGCTAAATGTCACATATTAGTACAAGCTACACATAATGGAAACATATAAGTGACAATCACTAAGGTTACAAAAAAGTTCTAGGTAACTAAGTAGGACACAGAAAATTACTTGCTGATTAAAGTTTACAAAGATGGATTAATTCACAACAAAGAACTCAGCGGAGTTGAGAATAGGTATAGCTTAATACATGCAGTAAAATGAAACGTGCTAACTCTACATGCCACATAGAAGTACTAGCATTCTAAGCTGGACACTGGAGTAATAGTTAACTTATTAAGATGCATATAATTTATTGCTAACTATAAATGACTAGCTACCCTAATGTCACAATAGATATCAAGCTAACTAATGCTGTATCAATGTCACATAGAGACACATGCTATATCAATATGACATATAGACACATGCTATATCATTACGATCTACAACAATTTGCCCCTCCCCCTTCCCCCAATGAGTGCATATTTTGGTGAGATTTAAGTCCTCTATTATTATTATATAAATGTGTTCTAGTAAATGTATTCCTTTTTAACGGTTGTCTGTCTCGAAATACTATGGCATCTGATACGTATTAGCGTAGCAGTAACTATCTTACACAGAGTATTTTTAACGATAACTTACTGATAAAGACAAAGAAAAGGCTTTTAGTTATTTTATAATTATTGAGTTTTCTTTTAGACACACAATTGGGTTTAAAAGAAAAAGCTAGAATTAGAGATTATTATTTCCTTAACAAAAGAGGCTTTGTCTAATGTTCCCAATTTTAACAAGCGCTCGTTCAAAAACAAATATATGATAACTGGAACAATTCCTTTATTTAATCTCCTAGATCATCTTTTAACCAACTGCAGTGGACCTAACATGTTCAGGTGTGATAACGGTCAGTGTTTATCATGGATCAGAAAGTGCGACAATAGAACAGACTGTGATGATGGTTCTGATGAACATTGCCGTAAGTAGACGAAAATAAACGAAGATAAAGGCTAGACATTTCTATATGTGAAGTCCACACTGTACGGAAATGATATTGAAAACCAGGCTTGCGGAGCTGGAGCCGGAGCCGAGGAGCCGGGAGCCGCTACTTTTTGCTGGAGCCGGAGCCGAAAAAATCTGGCGGCTCCACGGCTCCCAAATGCTTTTTTTTACAGCAGAATTTTTTTTTTAGCTTTAAACTTCCAAATTCGTTTGATTGTTTGCTTCCTACAATTTGAAATGTTGTTATTTTTACGAACAGTAACAGCGTTAAAATGATAGCGTGCACGCACATCACCACAAGAAATGTTTAACGGGGAATCGTTTTCTGTTCGTTTTAAATCTTGTTTACCCTCCGAAATTTTTTTTAATGGCATGTTATTTTGTTATATATAAAGTTAAAAGTTTTATTTCATAGAATAATTGTATCAATCATTTAAAATAAATTTCGTATTATTATTTGACCGCTAATCAGGCCCGTAGCGTGTGTGGGGGCTTAGCCCCCCTGCGTTTTGTCTGGCCCCCCTCTGCTTATTTGCTCTACTTAGTAAAATGTATTACCTGCCCCCCCCTGCTATTGCCTGGCCACTGTTGTAGAATGCCTGGCCCCTGCTGTAGAATTTTCACGCTACGGGGCTGCCGCGAATTTGTAATAGACTAAAAACAAAATGGTCGCTTTCTGTATGTAACAATTTTATTATAAACAGAATATCTGAAATAGAGTATATACATTTATAAGGCTGTGGCTATACGGACCCGTGGCACATATGCACTAAGCTTAGCTATATTTAAACTTTATTAGACGGAACCCGAAAAAATAATAATACAGAGTCCGCTTAGTGGAATCCTAGACACTGAGTAACGATTAAATCATACAATTCAAATATAATAAAGTTTTTGTATAGCTAAGCTAAGTGCATATTTGCCACGGGTCCGAATAAGTATCAGACTTTATTGGGACGGGGGTCCGAATAAAAATCGGAGTTTATTGGTACCCGGGTCCGAATAGTTACTTCGAATTTATGAATAATAAATATAAATACTGAAGTCTTTAAAATATTTTAAATAATGTATCATTTTACTTTTTGCTAATTTGATCATTGAAATAACTTTTTATTACTTATAAAAATGGCGACTAGTGAAACCTCGGTCGAAAATAATGATATGATTCTGGATGCACTGAAATGGTTTGTTTTTAGTAAAACCAACATGCGTATACTTTTCAAGTTCCTGACTATGGGGCAGACCCGTAGCGTGAAAATTCTACAGCAGGGGCCAGGCATTGTACAGCAGGGGCCCGGCAATAGCAGGGGGCAGGTAATACATTTTACTAAGTAGAACAAATAAGCAGAGGGGGTCAGAAAAATCGCAGGGGGGCCCAGGTCCCCCCGCACGCTTCGGGCCTTCTATGGGGGTGAACGCGACAAAATTCGCATAACTTTTTATCAGCGGCATGTTTGCGTGGCGCAATTACAAAATTTTTTGTCTCGTTTGATATTATCTTAATAGGGAGCCGGAGCCGGAGCCGTCAAATTTGTGGGAGCCGGAGCCGGAGCCGAAAAAAAATTTGGCGGCTCCGCAAGCCTGTTGATAACATATCAGTTTTACATGATCTGATCTATAGGTTACTGCCCTTGGAATGGGTTTCACTGCGATGAAGGAGAAGGGAGCTGCATAACTACAAATTTGGTCTGTAACACTGAAATGTACTGTCTAAATGGAAGAGACGAGTTGAACTGCCGTAAGTATTTTGAGACGGAGTTTGTGTGTGTTTGTTGTGTGTGTGTGGGGGCTAAATTGCTACTTAGATTGAAAATACATAGAAAAGACTGGATCAGCCATAGGACAATATATATGGGCCGTAAGTGAAATAAGCGGTCATAAAAAATAAAAAAAAAAATATTAAATATAGTAAAGTAAAGTTCCCTTATGGATTCATCGGGGATGAAGATGTAGAATCCTTCTGTTCCAGTAACCTCGTCATATACAGGGATTGTTTGGTTAGCACAACGCCCAGTCGTCTTTACTTTCCCCAACCTAAAGTTGGGTGGTGTTGGGGATTTACATCAGGACCTGAAAAATCCCAAGGTTCTCACTAACGTTCCCCCAAAATAAATATGATACTGTTATAAAATTATAAGGTCTTAACTGTCCTATCCCTTATGATTTCGCATTTCCTTATTTGGTATGTTCAATCCCATGTGACCAAGCAATGTTTAATTACTGTGTTATTATTTTCTTATTTGGTATGTTAAGTGACAGTAAGGTCAAGCTTGTATGATAAAATAGTGTCATTCACCCATGCACTGGGTTTGGTGTGAATCGCCCATACGTTTGACCTCTGGTCTTGGTGGGGGAAAAATAAACTACCTATAAATAGGGGAAGAAATAACGGTCAAAAAAGGAGAAGATCAGGATAGACTGAGTGACACGTAGACTAGGTGACCAGTAACAGTGCAGTGGAGTAATAATTGATATAGAGTCGTTTATTAAGTTATTTGATTATACAGAGTAGATACATGTAATTTATTGGCTCATCCCATCAAGTGTTTATATATTATTTAATTGGGTTCTCATATTCTCATCTGTAAATATCATGTATTAAAGTTCAGTTAATTCTCTTATACTACAATGAGTTGTGTCGTTTTATTATTGTTGTAACGAAAGTGAGGTACGACACTAACACAAGAACACGTGGGTTTTGTATATTGGGTCGTTTAAGATTTATTAATAATAAATAAAATCATTTATAATTTCCCAGGCGTAAAAGTAGTCTTCAAAGTTGGTGAATCAAATGTGTTACGGCCAGTTACAAACTCGCGGCTGTAATACATTTAACAATTTGTGTTGACCTATTCTAGATTGTTTTAAAAAAAATATTTGCTTTTATACTTGTCATCTTGGTCACTTTCATCCGAGCTTATGCTACCAGCAGTTTTTTCCCGCCAAGACCATAAAGGTCGTGGGTGGGCGGTCTGTATGTGTTGTGTAGGTGTTGTGCATGTGTTGTGCAGGTGTGGTGCAGGTGTTGTGTAGGTGTTATTTAGGTGTTGTGTAGGTGTTGTGCAGGTGTTGTGTATGTCTTGTGTAGGTGTTGTGCAGATGTCATTTAGGTGTCGTTTGGTATCGGTATGGTGTGGGTTGTTGTGTCGGCATTCTATAGATGCTGTGTAGATGATGTGCAGGTATTGTGTAGATGCTGTGTATGTTTTGTGTAGGTTCTGTAAAGGTATTGTGCAGATGTTGTGTAGGTATTGAGTAGGTGTTGTGAAGGTATTTTGTAGTTGCTGGGTAGGTGATGTAGGTGATGTGTGTATGTAGCTTTTTGTGTAGATGCGGTGTAGGTATTGTGTAGGTGTAGGTATTGTGTAGGTGTAGGTATTGTGTAGGTGTAGGTGTAGGTATTGTGTAGGTGCTGTGTAGGTATCGTGTAGGTGTAGGTGTTGTGTAGATGCGATGTAGGTATTGTGTAGGTGTAGGTGTAGGTGTTGTGTAGATGCGATGTAGGTATTGTGTAGGTATCGTGTAGGTGTAGGTGTTGTGTAGATGCGGTGTAGGTATTGTGTAAGTATCGTGTAGTTGTAGGTGTAGGTGTTGTGTAGATGCGGTGTAGGTGTTGTGTAAGTATCGTGTAGGTGCTGTGTAGGTATCGTGTAGGTGTAGGTGTTGTGTAGATGCGGTGGGTGTATTGTGTAGGTGCTGTGTAGGTATCTTGTAGGTGTAGGTGTTAAGTGAATACGGTGTAGGTATTGTGTAGGCGTCATATATGTGCCGGAATAATAACTATTTTTATCACTCATTACAATAGGGGGAGGAGAAACATGAGCCAAGTTTAGCGTAGTACTCGAGTCTAATGCGAGTCTAATGTCGTGAGTCTACTATTTATTTTTGGGAGGGTGGGGGTGGGAGGTGGCGGGGTAGAAGTCAGATTTACGACAATACATTTCTTCTTAAACGTTTTGCCATAAACCAGTCTGACGAACGCCAAAAGTAAGGAGAAAGTTTGAATGCGACCGTCACGAGCGAAAGCTTTGTGTGTGAACCCCCACCACTAGATAACTTAAATAAACAATAGCAAGCTGAACTATCTAATAGCACAAGCTATTGAATTGGCATATAATATTAGTTACATGAAGAAGTAGTTAATGATGCTAAAAACAGCAGTATAATTTAATGGCTCAGGCACAAGAAAATATCCTAAAGAATTTTTAGGAAATCTTATGCAACGCAGACAGACTCAGTAATTATGTAAAACAGAGTGATGACACTAATTAAATATGATTCATGTACAGTCAAAATATAAGATATCTTTAGCTCATTAATTTTATTTGCATATATCGATCAATCTTTACATAACATGAACGAGTACCATTTTAAGTAGTACTTATGAGATCTTTCAAATTGAATTTGAGTTTAATTTAATTTGAGCTTTATTAAATTTGATTTTCGGTAAATTTGATTTTCGGTAAATTTGATTTTTTAGTACAATTGATTTTTTTAAAGTAAACTTCATATTTATTAAATGCGATTACTTGTAAATAGTGTAAAATAATTTTTTAGTAAATTTGATTATTCATAAAGCGACTGACTGCAGTGGAGCTAACATGTTCTGATGTGGCGATGGTCTATGTATCCCTCGCCATAATATGTGCAACAATCACACAGACTGTGAAGACAGTTCAGATGAAATTTGCCGTGAGTAACACAAAACTAAATAATCATTTCAATAGTAGACTTCAGCCTCACACAGTTTTCTGTTTTATGAAAGTATTTACTTTATAGTTTTAAAAAAATGGATTAGAGTCACATAGCTTGGTGTTCAATGTCTATGTTTTGAGATACATTTACGAGTCAATCGTGTGTGTTTACCAACGATATTAAAGATATATATATAGTGTGTGGAAGAACCGCAGCCTCATTGAGAATACCAGACTGCGCGTCTTCCAGGCCTGCATACTCAGTACCCTCCTTTGTGGATGCTAGACGTGGACCACATACGCGAGGCACAAAAGAAAACTCAACAACTTCCACATGAGGTGCCTGCGGCGTATACTGCAGATCAAGTGGCAGGACAAGATCCACAACACTGGGGTGCTGGAGAGGGCCAACATGAGTAGCTTGTTTGCAGTTCTCAGCGAGAGACGCCACTGACGGCTCGGCCATGTCAAGAGAATGAACGCAGGCCGCATCCCGAAGGATCTACTCTATGGCGAGCTAGTTACAGGCCAGAGGAAAACAGGGCGCTCTAAAATGCGCTTCAAAGATAATTGCAAAAAGGACATGAAACAGTGCTCCATAAACCCCAACTCCTGGGAGTGTCAAGCTGTTATCCGCCAGTCCTGGAGGCTCGCAGTCCGGCAGGGTTCATCGCGCGAATAGGCTGAGCGACATAAAAATGCCGCCCTGAAAAGATCATGGCGGAAGCAGCAAAAAAAACAAACAAAAGCTGCAACAACCATCCACTTATAAATGTGACAAGTGCGGCAGCAACACACACCATCGTCTCTTGAGACGGACGGATGCCGACACACACACACACACACACACACACACATATATATATATATATATATATATATATATATATATTATTGTTACATATATACTTACTTGACCTTTATTCTCCCAAGGAACGACCTGCACTGGAGATAAATTTATCTGCTCAACTGGAGAATGTTTTCCACCGAGTGTGGTCTGTGACATGGAAAGGGACTGTCCTGATGAATCAGATGAACACAACTGCCGTAAGTAGTGTGTTGTGATTTAACGCTTAAGGCTGGAGTTTAAATCTCTTAGACATCACTAGCTAATAAAAAAAGCTATGATTAAAATTAAAACAGTACGATAAAACTGGTTAAATAAATTTCACTTAAAAAGTACCAGATAACTAAACAAAATACAGACTTGGACCTTTCAATCCAATGTCTTATATCAGTACTATCCATATACTATCCTCCTACTATCCACATACTATCATCCTACTATCCTTATACTATCCTCCTACGATACATATACTATTCTTCTACTATCCATATACTCCTAATATACTATTACTATCCTCCTACTATCCACATAATATCCTCCTACTATCCTATTACTATCCACCTACTATCCACATACTCCTAATATACTATTACTATCCTCCTACTATCCTATTACAATCCACCTAAATAGTAAATATGCTAGAGAAACTAATCAATAAAAAAAATTACAAGCACTTCTAAGTAAAACATAAAGAAGCTCATTACTAATTAAAAATAAAAAGAGGAATACTGTCATATGTGATGAAGGTATGGAGATAGGTGTATCAAGACCATGTTGGTTGAACGCAGGCCCGTAGCGTGCCAGGGGGTCAGGGGGGCCGCCCCCTCCTGCGTTTTTTCTGAACCCCCTGCTTATTTGTTCTTCTTAGTAAAATGTATCACCTGCCACCCCCCCCTGCTATTGCCTGGGCCCTGCTGTAGAATGTCTGGCCCCTGCTATAGGATTTTCACGCTACGGGGCTGGTTGAACAGTGTTCGAGCGCTGGTTGAAATATTTTTGAGTGGGAAGTATTTAACACAAGGAACGAAAACGTTAGTAGTTGTACAGTGGGCATGGATAAAAAAAACGAGGGAAAGGGAGATGTCAGAAGGTGTAACAATGCAGCAGTGAGATCACGAGAGGTCAGAAGGTGTAACAATGCAGCAGTGTGATCACGAGAGTACAAAAGGTGTAACAATGCAGCAGTGAGATCACGAGAGGTCAGAAGGTGTAACAATACAGCAGTGAGATCACGAGAGATCAGAAGGTGTAACAATGCAGCAGTGAGATCACAAGAGGTCAGAAGGTGTAACAATGCAGCAGTGAGATCACGAGAGGTCAGAAGATTACCAATTCAGCAGTGAGATCACGAGAGGTCAGAAAATGTAACAATGCAGCAGTGAGATCACGAGAGGTCAGATGGTGTAACAATGCAGCAGTGAGATCACGAGAGGTCAGATGGTGTAACAATGCAGCAGTGAGATCACGGGAGGTCAGAAGGTGTAACAATGCAGCAGTGAGATCACAAGAGGTCAGAAGGTGTAACAATGCAGCAGTGAGATCACGAGAGGTCAGAAGATTACCAATTCAGCAGTGAGATCACGAGAGGTCAGAAAATGTAACAATGCAGCAGTGAGATCACGAGAGGTCAGATGGTGTAACAATGCAGCAGTGAGATCACGGGAGGTCAGAAGGTGTAACAATGCAGCAGTGAGATCACAAGAGGTCAGAAGGTGTAACAATGCAGCAGTGAGATCACGAGAGGTCAGAAGATTACCAATTCAGCAGTGAGATCACGAGAGGTCAGAAAATGTAACAATGCAGCAGTGAGATCACGAGAGGTCAGATGGTGTAACAATGCAGCAGTGAGATCACGGGAGGTCAGAAGGTGTAACAGTGCAGCAGTGAGATAAAGAGAGGTCAGGAGGTGTAACATTGCAGCATTGAGATCAAGAGAGGTCATTTAGAGAGAGGACAGTTAAAAAAGAACAGAGTGATAATCGGAAGTGTTATGCAATGTGTTACGGGCTCTTTTGTACATACTCTATAGACACAAAGTTATCTAAACAGATAAGCCAACACATATTAATGTAAAGTATAAAAATAACTGAACTTTATTTAAACTACTCGTGACTGCACGACTATTACACACAAAACTCTCGATCAAACACTCACTGCAAAACTCCAATCTAACACTCACAAAACCTACTTAAACTGCTTGTTCGTTTCCTTGGACTACTAGTCCCCGAAAACGGTGGGTGAGGAATAGGGGAAGGGGCGTTTCGGACATCAAAGCCCGACACAGAGGCTTGACCTGAGTCCAGTGGTGCTTTGATCTAGGGAGGCGAATCGGGGGAGGGTGTTTCGGATATCAAAGCCCGACTCGGAGGTTTTACCTGAGTCCAGTAGGGCTTTGATCTCGGTCACTTTAAACTGTGCTACGCTGACCACAGCCCTTTAAGGGGTGGGGATGAGGGGAACATAATATGGGGAACTGTGGTGGGGGGGGCTGCGATCTCAACACAATAATTAACCAATTGAGATGTTATGTGGATACATGCGTATTTCATATTATTCGTAATCATATTGTGGACTTCTATGTTATTTGGAGATCTGTATATCTAATATTATTCAATGTTTATGTAGCGGATTTCTAAATTAATAAATGAACCACGACTGCCTAAGTTCCTTGTGATTTTGAGTGCACGTGAAAAGTGTGTATCCATTGTACTAGTCCTAGTTTATAAACAACAGGTTTAATTCAAAGTGATCACAATAAAATAAAGGATACATTGAAACATACTAACTGACTCATGTTCACATAGCTAAAAGCTAACAAAAATTGGACACAGAGAAACACTAATAAACTATATTCAAAATAATTTTGACTGTTTTATGTTTTATTTTATCACTGGCTTTCTTAAACCAAATTCACAATTCCGCGTATCACGGTGCGTATTATAACTGAGAGGAGCTTTGGTTTGATACACATATATATTATATTAATCTACGCTTTTCCAGTTAATCACATAATCAGATGCAATGGACCTAACATGTTCAGGTGTGATAACGGTCAGTGTTTATCATGGTTCAGAAAGTGCGACAATAGATCAGACTGTTCTGATAATTCTGACGAACATTGTCGTAAGTAAACAAACAATAAAAAAAACGTCAATACAAAATGTCTTTTGTATCAGTTATTCATGTTTTTTTTTTTCCTTTAGGTTACTGCCCTTGGAATGGCTTTCACTGCAATGAAGAAGACGGTTGCATTGCATCAAATTTGGTCTGTAACACCGAAAATAACTGTCAGGGTGGAACAGATGAGTTAAACTGCCGTAAGTAGGTCATGGCGGGAGGAGGGGGCGTTGATGGGGGTGGGGGGGCGTAAGGTGGTCACAAGTAACTCTGAGCTGTAAATAGCGAAGGAGACCTTTGTTAAGACTATATGTAGTGGTGAATTGCTGCTGAGCTTATATTAGTGAGATAATTGGCTTACGTGATAGATAAAAAAATTACTTTATATGTATCTTCGTAAATATAAAGATGCAGTCACTTTCTGCGGAGTTTTTATAAAGACTATTATGCCTGAATAGGTGAACCCACTATTACTACTATTACATAAATACATGAACAATATAATGTAGTAGCGAACAAAATGTAACTGAAAGGTTATTGATTCTGAAATATCGTAGATGAGATCTATGTAATTCTACATATTCTAAATATCCCCTAAATCGGACTGCATACGAATGTTACAGCTCATTATATGGCACAGAGATGCACAAGACATCAAAATTGTGTAGAGATGCACAAGACAACTATATGGCACAGAGATGGACATGACAACTATATGACACAGAGATGCAAAGACAACTATGTGACACATATATGCACAAGACATCAAAATGGCGTAGAAATGCACAAGACAACTATATGGCACATAAATGCACAAGAAAACTATTTGGCAAAGAGATGCACAAGACAACTATATGACGCAGAGATGAAAAGCTTTCCAAGTGGTACATAGTTTCATTTGAAAAGAAAAAAAAACTTGATATTAAATGATTGAGATAAGTTTTTGATTTACAGTCTCAGGGAAAAAAATGCTAGCTGAATATGATACAGAGACGTTGGGTCATTGAATGTATCATAGAAATTCCTAGCTTACTGAATAAACTGAGTAAATACACCATCTGAAAATGAGCTATGTATTAGTCAAGTATTGCGAAAGAGACTTAGTAGATCGTTCGCTCATTAATATTATTTGTGGACTAGCTGAACCCGGCAAAACCTTTGCATAGAGTTATATCTCCTTAGGCTTGATCAATAGGCTAGGTTATTTTGAGTTTCGGGCAGATCCGATTTTTTTCATGATTGTATTTTAAACTGGATTACTGTTTTATTAATTCTTTACTTTCGATTTAACGCAAAACCCAAATTGCTATCGTTTTATTAGATTTCAATACGACTTTGCATAATTAAGAAGAGTGGAGCATTGTACATAGAGATAAAGTATAATTGTGATATTTTTTTTTATTTTAATACAGCGACTGACTGTAGCGGTGTGAACATGTTCAGGTGTGGTGATGGCCAGTGTATACCCCAGCACAAAAAGTGCGACAACATTACAGATTGTAATGATCAATCAGATGAACAATGTAGTAAGTTAAAAAAAAAAAAAGAAACAAACATTGTATTTTTTTGTAATAAGCATTTTGTACAATAAAGTAAAAAGTAGTAAAGTAAAGTTCCCTTCTTTGCCCTAACGGGCCATCGGGCCAGATGAAGTGTAGAATTCAACTGTTTCTATAACCTCGGCATATGAAGGGATTGTGTGGTTAGCACAACGCCCAGCCGCTTTTACTTATCCAACTTAAGTCAGGTACCCATTTAAAGCTGGGTGGACTTGTGGGACGACTTTGCACCAAGTTTCACATGGAAAAATTCCAAGGGTCTCACCGAGGATGGAACCCAGGACTCACAGGTTAAGTATCTACACCACTCGGCCATCCGTCCCACTTTGTACAGTAAATAATGAAGTATAACACCATAGAGTGCAAATCTAAAAAAAAAATATATCGTTCATCCAATCAGGTACAACTTGTGTTGGGCCAAAATATGTCTGCTCCAACGGAATGTGCTTTCCAATGAGTGTAGTCTGTGACACTGAGATTGACTGTCCGGATGGATCTGATGAACTTAACTGCGGTAGGTAGTGTGATGTGAGGTGACTGTTGCACCCGAAGTTTGAATCTCTTAGAAAACCACTAGAGAATACTAAGTTTATGTTCAAAATGTATCACAGCCCGTCCCCTTCCCCCAGTACTTAACCAACCACCACCAAAACAAAAAATTAGAAATGAATGGAACAGAGAAATAAACAAAAATAAAACAAGTTGTGAACAAAGTGTTATTTAATAAATAAAGACTTTCTTGAGGTTTGATATTCACTTTATAGCGTTGTTAACTGGCAGTTTACACATATTTCAAACTTCAATAGATAATAATATTCCACTATCAAACCGTATATATATATATATATATATATATATATATATATATATATATATCTGAGGCGTAGCGAGGGGTGGGCAAGGCAACTCGCGCCCGAGCATTTTACCTTTTTAATACCTTTTTAGCGCCCCCCTTAGAAAACCATATAATATTAAATGTAAAATATACCATTTGGCGCCCCTGAACCTCGACTCCCGGGGACAAATGTACCCCCGCCCCTAGCTACGCCTCTGATATATATATACATTAGGGTGGTGCTTAGAAATGAACTTTCAAAAATCTCTGCTCTCACCCCCTATATTTGTTCGTGTATTTATAGAAACTCTTGAAATAAAATATTAAGGTATTCAGTTCATGTTTACTGGTAGCTCAATGGCGTCAAAGTTTAGGTGTATTGGACCGTGATGAAAATACATAGTGTACTGCACTGTTGTTGTGTGTATAACACTGTATAATATTAATTCAAGTTATGTGGATTGTCCTACACTGCTGTACTAAGCATATAGAACATGTAAATAGGCCTGGAAGTGGTAATTTAATACACAGCAGGCCTAGTAGCCCTAGACAAAGAAACTATTAGCAACACTGTATAGGCCTACCTTCACCACCTATAAACTATTGGCAACGTGCCAGTTTTGGAATTTGCCAGCAAAAATAGTCAAGAGATACATTTTTGTAGCAATGGCTGGGGTAGACCGGACATTATCTGACAAGGAAAGACGTTCAGCAGACAGAAAGCAGCGGTTGATGTTAAGACACCAAGAGATGAAAGAGCAGGAAAAGAGGCTTCTTGAGTAAGCAGTCCTTGTATCCTCGTCATGTAGCAATAGCTCAGCTGAGAAGAATGACAGCAACGAGCAGAGTACAGCAGAATGTGAAGAACCTGTTGCAAGCTGCTCATCTCAAACACCTGCTAGTGCTAAGAAAAGGAGAGGCAAAAAGCCAATTCTAACACCTCGATTAGCAGCTGCACTGGATCTAACAAAAATGTCAAACAATTCAGCAACATTTTTCATTGCTGAGACAGCCACGTACATTGGTCACGATGTTCTAGATCTGGCTCTGAACCGTTGGACAGTTTGCCGTCAAAGAATGCTACACAGATCCCAGTACGCAGAACATCTCAAAGCCGAGTTCCTAGCTGATCATCCTATGGTTGTGTAATGGGATGGAAAGTTGATTCCGGATCTCACAAATAAATAATGCATCGACAGACTTCCTGTAATTGTTTCTGGGAAAGGAGCATCACAGTTGTTAACTGTTGCGAAACTGCCTTCCAGAACTGGTGCTGCACACTTGTGCACAGGCCGGAGCTGTCTTTCAAGCTAAGCAAGACTGGGGTGTTAGTGACATGTGATTTGATACTACACTGGTCGGATTAGTGGTACCTGCATCATGCTGGAGCAAAAACTTCAGCGAGGTCTTCTATCACTTGCTTGCAGACATCACATTATGGAACTGATTCTGGGTGCAGTCATCCAAGGCTTTCTAGGTGCCACTTAATCTCCTGAGTATAAGAAAATGATATTTCTTCTTCTTTGTTCTCGATATATGATTATGGAGGATTTCAAACGACCAGGCCTATAGTTATGATGAACTGCACGGTGGCTTCCAGATCCGCCTCGCTCCCATACAGTTTTTTATTGAGGGAGGTCATCTGTGGCCAGAACCTGTTGCGAGCCGTGTCATGAAAAGGGCATGTTTGGAGAACATGTTCTGCATTCTCTGGAGACATCCCACATGGGCAGTCCTCACTGTTTCCAATGCCTAGCCTTCGGAACATGTGTTGTCTGTTGTGCCCAGTTCTGAGTCTGAAGATAATATTTTGGGCTTGTCTGGGAAGATTATAGTAGGGGTCGTTTTTGTCATGATCTGGGTGATTATTCATCCATTTTTGTTGATATTAAAAACTTATCAGTCCCCCATTGTCTATGTAATAGGTTATTGTCCGAGAAATGGGTTTCACTGCAGTCAAGACGACAGCTGCATTGCTTTAGATTTGGTCTGTAACGCTGAAAATGACTGCCTGGGTGAAACGGACGAGTTTAACTGCTGTAAGTAGGTCATGGTTAAACAGATTCCTCTGAGATGTTTTATGCTCTAACAATGCAATAGAAAGACTGTTCATAGTGTTTAATATCTTACAAGCGCCTCTCCCCAACTGTTTTCCAAATTACTAATTAGCTTATGTATGTTCAAGTTGAGTTCTAATTAACTTGAAATCAGTGGCGTAGCGAGGGGAGGGCAAGGGGGTGAGCATTATGCCCCTGGCGCTACTCACAAAGGGGCGCCAAATATATTTTACATTAATACTATATGGTTTTCGATTGGGGGGGGGGCGCTAAAAAGTTATTGTACCCCGGGGTGCAAATTAAGCTCGCTACGCCATTGCTTGATATATTTCTTTAAAATATGAATATAAATCAGTATTATCACCGGTTTCACTGAACGAAATTTTTTCTATACAGCTTTTAGGGGTGAAAAGGGAAATATACTGTTAGATAAATAATTGGAACAGAGAACCAATAACAAACTAAATGGATCTCAAAAGCAATTCTTTACAAAGTAGTACAAAGAAGAATGTAAAAGTACAGTAGAGATTATGTGCGTAATAGCAGCAATGGCTAATTCTATGGCACAAAGAGAAACTTTATGTGCAAACAACTCAGAGATGCATCACTCTATTTGTGCTGAAAGATGAACTTGAGAGCACTTTAGCAGAGATTCATGCGTCATCAGTAAATAGCTTAAAGATGCAAAACTTCATTAGTAAAAAGCTGTAAGATGCAGCACTTTAAATTTAAATAGCTCAGAGATTTATAATGTGCCCTTCATTAGTAAATGGCCGAGAGATGTACACGTCATTAGTAAATGGCCAATAGATGTACACCTCATTAGTAAATGGCCATGAGATTTACGCCTCATTAGTAAATGGCCAAGAGATGTGCACTTCATTAGTAAATGG